>JAXCGZ010017636.1:20000-49416 GCA_037179515.1 Halocaridina rubra | reverse complement strand
AGCGCCTAGGGAAGACTGTGAATCGGCAGTTGTTTTTTTAGTACCGCTTGGGAGGATAGCTGAGGAATTTTCAAGCTATTCCAAATGAAGTCCATTGTAACTCCTGCAAATCATCTTTGGTTTAAACACTTTTGCGTCATTGGGAAGGGTAAGACCTCCTTCATCTCTGGCCAATAGACGAATTATTGGTCTGGACTTTCGGCATCCTAATTTTTCAAAAAACAGGATCTGGGCATTGAGTGTGTTAGAGAATAAGACACCAACGATGTCAAAAATTGTGTCAGGCTCCAGGTTGCATCGGAATTTCTCTGTTTCACTGTGAAGCGCCTATTATGGGTTATCAAGGAATAGGGACATACTTGAACGGGAGCCTAATTTTGCGAAAAGATATGAGAGGAAAACGTGATCCCTGTCTCGAAGAAGTCTGAAGATGTAGTGGATCCAAACAAAGTATGTTGTGTTCACAACTTTTTCGCCAAGCTTTCACGGTAATAAGACGCAAAACCTGATGAAGGATTCTGGGATTGGTTTTTGTTTTCCGGTCGAACTTATTGGCCTGGTAATGCCACGCACTTTAACACTGCCGAACACACTGAAGCAATCCCGAGAGAAAGAGCGGTGGCTTTGATGATCTAGGAAAGTGATGTTGATCTCTATTCAAAAGACAAGCTTGTGAAGCATCTCCAAGATGTTTTGGAGAATCTTGAATTCGACAGTGGCCTCTTCTAGTTGTTGTTCCGATCATATCCTTCAAGACTGCATGCTGAACGAGACGCGCAAGACTCCCACACATAATATTGTGGGAACATAGATTCTATATAGTTTTATTAAATCTTTAATGTAATAGATTTTTTTTATATTCTTGATAATTATTTTCATATCCCCTAGAATAAGGTTATGTACCACGCTGTAAAACCTCACTCTCCCCATTTCTAATGGCATTTATGAAAACTACTGTATATGGATAAAGCGAAATAGTTCATATATACTGTAAACATAATTCAGTATTGTATACGTAACACTTACAAAGCCTTATATCATTTGCGCTTTTATAAATCGGATAACGTACTCGACCCCCCCCCTCACGTAAGAAAAGCAAAGTATGCAGGAAAAGACTGATTTATGAGAACTTTTACCAATCTACAATACTTCAATATTTCATCTAATTATTGCAAAAGCCAAATACCAGTATAAAGTACTCACCTTGCTCTCCCCAAAAGGAATCAAGAGAAGCTATAGAAGACAGAAGAATATATCCAAAATAACATCAGCACATTATAGTACTTAATATCATGAGTGTGCAGCCTTAATCCGGTCAGTTCATCTAGAAACCAGATATGTGTATGAAACACCCTAACTTTGATCTTCTGATACACCCCCCCCCACACACACACAATGCGAAAAACTAAAGTATTCAGTAGTAAAACAAACGTTAATACGTCTATGATATACAGTTTTACTTCTGCACGTAATGTAATAAAATAATGCTTAACTTAAAGTCTACATCTTCATATACACATGTGTTATTATCTCTTATACAGCAACAGAGTGCCCTGTTATTATGGATAAACAGATCAGTCAGTCTTTAATACATTTAGTATTAAAAACTTATCATTAAAAGCTTATATAAAGCAAAGAAGACTGATAAACGAAGTAGTTATATACGAAATCTCTGCTTATTCATTCATTAATAATATACGTTTATTTTTGATAAATTTTATAATTTACATATATTTATTATATATATATATATATATATATATATATATATATATATATATATATATATATATATAAATATATATATATATATATATATATATATATATATATATATATATATATATATATATATATATATATATATATATATATATATGTGTGTGTGTGTGTGTGTGTGTGTGTGTGTGATTACCTAATTGTGATTACCTAATTGTGTTTACGGGAAAGAGCCCAAAGCTCGTATCTTCCCGTCTCCTGATCGGTTCCATTTTTAGACTTAGTGATACTTATCATACCTGTCCTTAAAACTATGGATTGAGGTAGCATTAACTACCTCCTCGCTTAGCGAATTCCAATTATCAACTACTCTTACACTGAAAAAGTATTTCCTTACATCCTGCAAACAAGTTTTCTTCCGAAGCTTCAAACTATGACCTCTAGTTCTAGAGCCAGCCATATCGAAATATCGATCCCTATCCACTCTATCATAACCATGAAGGAATTTAAAGACTGTCACCATATCCCCCCTTACTCTTCTAGCTTCGAGTGATGGCAAGTCTAATTCCCTCAGCCTCTCATCATAACCGAGATTGCGTATTTCTGGCACCAGTTTCGTGGCATGTCTTTGAACTTTTTCAAGCTTAGCTATGTGCTTTTTCAAGTGCGGATTCCAGAAGGGGGCTGCATATTCGAGTTTTGGCCTCACATAGGTTACATAAATATTTCTGAACATTTCCTTGTCCATGTGCCTGAAGGCTACCCTTACATTTGATAAGAATGCATATGCTGCCCTTACTACGCCATTTATATGTATTTCTGGAGACAAATCTGCCAATATGTTTACTCCTAGATCTCTCTCATTTTCTGTCTCCTGAAGTTGTACTCCAGCCACCGAGTAGTCAAGCTTGGGCCTTCTTGCACTTGTACCCATTCTCATTACCTTACATTTTGAGGTATTGAATTTCATTAGCCACTTTTCTGACCACTCATGCAGATTATTTAGATCCTCCTGAAGTTCTCTACCATTGTTCTCGTTTTTTACTTTCTTCACAATCTTTGCATCATCTGCAAACATATTCATGAATGAATTTACAGACTCTGGTAGGTCATTTACATATACAAGGAACAAAAGTGGCCCTAAAACTGAACCCTGTGGAACTCCACTACTAACTCTTCTCCAATCAGACACTGAGTGTCTTACTCTAACCCTCTGTTCCCTTCCTTCTAAGTAAGTTTTTATCCATTCCAAGACATTTCCACCTATTCTAGCCATTGATTGCAGCTTCCTAATAAGTCTCCCATGTGGAACAGTGTCAAACGCTTTCTGGAAGTCTAGGAATATGCAATCTGCCCAGCCCTCTCTTTCCTGTAAGATTTGGCTTACCTCATCATAAAATTCTAATAAGTTTGTTACTGTTGATCTTCCTTCTCTGAAGCCATGTTGCCTCACTGACAAAAAGTTGAAGGATTCCAAGTGAAGAGAGATATGTTTCCTTAGTAGTTTCTCCATAAGTTTGCAAACTATGCTGGTCAAGGAAACTGGTCTATAGTTCAGAGCCGTATCCCTCCTTCCCTTTTTGAAGATAGGTATCACATTTGCTTGTTTCCAGCATCTTGGAATCTCCCCCGACTCCAATGACTCCTTAAATATGATACTTAGTGCCACTGATATTGTGTTTGCGCATTTTTTAAGCACATGAGGGGATATGTCATCAGGACCTGTAGCTTTATGAACATCTAAATCCATCAGCGCCTTGCATACCTCTGTGGCTGTAAGGTTGATGTTCTCTAATACCGGCCCTTGGGCTTCTATCACTGCAATCTGAGGGGGTGGGGTATTTTCTACTGTAAATACTGACTGAAACTCCTTGTTCAATTCTTTGCAGATCTCTTCGTCCGTCTCAGTGATGCTTCCATCCGCTCTCTTTAGCCTTAAAACCTGTTCTTTTACCTTCAGTTTTCCTCTGATAAAGCTGTGGAAAAGCTTGGGATTTTCTTTCGCCTTCCTGGTGATGTCCCTCTCATAATCTTTCTCTGCCTCTCTCCTTTTGCTTAGGTAGTCATTTCTTGCTCTTTTGTAGGTTTGCCAGGCATTTATGTTTTTTCTCCTCCTATACCTTTTCCAGCATTTGTCTCTCCACTCCTTAGCTCTTTTACACCCATTATCGAACCATTTCTCTCTGGCATGAATTACACCTACTTTGGTGACAGGTATGCAGCATTCTACAATCTTCCCATATTTCTCACAAAAGATGTCATACATTTCTTGTACAGATTTATTGTAAAATAAGGTTCTCCAGTCAATAACTGCAAAAAGCTCATTCATTTTGATGTAATCTCCTTTCTGATAGTTCCTCCTCATGTCCTCAGTGCCTCTACTCTCAGGAAGAATGTCTTCAATGATATACTCCATCAACAACACACAGTGGTCACTCTTTCCAATTGGTGGTTCATACTCAATATTTTCAATATCCAACACATTATCTGTGAACACCAGATCAAGTAGTGATGGCTCATCCCCACCCCTGGCTCTTGTTGGTTCCATTACATGTTGGTGTAGGAAATTCCCTTGTACGCAATCTAGGAATCTTGCCCCAAAGGAGTCCTCACCACTGTGTGGGTCAAGATTTATCCAATCTATCTCTTTATGATTAAAGTCTCCCATAATCAAAATCCTACATTTTTTCTCCCGCGCCATGTTAACAACTGAGTTTATGACTTCAATCGTACCTATATGACTTTCCTCATAAATTTCAAGCCTATTTTGGTTCCTTGGTGGGTTGTATACAACAGTTATTATAATGCTCTCTGACCCAGTATTTATGCGAGCAACAAGAAATTCCCTGAACTCACTTTCTATAGCCAAGTTTATCTCTTCAACTTGAATCCTCTCACTTATGAGCAGTGCTATCCCTCCACCAGTCCTCTCAGATCTTTCGACCCTTAGTATTCTGAAGCCCTTAGGAAAAACTGTGACACTGTTTATGTCCTCACTCAACTTAGTCTCTGTAATTGCTACTATATCTGCCTTACTGTTGTGAATCCTATCTTTTAATTCTACTGCCTTACCAGCTACTCCATCAGCATTTGTGTATAACAATCTTAATGAGGCCCCATCCCCTGATCTTCTGTCATTATCTTCTTTATCTCCCCTTTGTCTGGAAGTATTCCGTAACGAAAATTTTTCTTCTCTTCTTCATTTCTTTCATCATTTAACCTTCTTGCCTCTTGCAACAAGTTTTTGATCTTTCCCATCTCTTCCTGTGTTCTGTATCGTCTAATGAACACTTCATTGTGTGTGTGTGTGTGTGTGTGTGTGTGTGTGTGTGTGTGTGTGTGTGTGTGTGTGTTTGCGTTTGTATGTTTGAATGTGTGTTTGTGTGTGTGTGTACACTCACTCAAACACACACACACACATATATATATATTAATTTGTTTTTGAAAGTTTTGAATAATACTGGAATAATTACACTTATGAATACTAAAACTCATGCCGCAGAGCAGAATATCGAAGGAACAAATAATAACATCTTTAACTGAGGTAACTAAGCCTTTATTAAGAAATTCTGGTATCAAATCAAATAGTAATGCAAGAGTGACAACAGTACGTGTAATAACATTCAGAACAATATTCCTATTTCAGGCTCAATCTGCAGAAGTCTGGATCTAATCCGCTTACTTTCATAAGCTTTTTGCCAAAGGTCTCGTGGAACAATACGACAATTTGCACTTTTTTTTTCTTATTCCATATAAATGCAAATGTTTTCTTGTCTCTTAGTTTTTCATTGCTTTCTTTACTTCTTGCGAGATCTATTCAAAGAAAAATGCGTGTCTGAACCTATTTCATTATCCCTTTCCCTTCGGACACATTGAAGATATTTCCAACAACACAATTACTTTACAGGTCTGTCCCGGTTTTATATACAGGAAAATAACCCCAAACGACCCAGGAAAGAGCCTCTTCTATAACAGTTAATGTCGTAGAGGGTGGGTCATCAGTCACAATTCCTATTGTTAGTGGAAGGAAGACGCATGCAACCTTCCATTCTCAAATGCTGTTATTATCACATTGTGCTCACATTCCGGTGTGGATTTCCATTCTAGATAAAAGGAGATATAATAATGGTCACTTTAATAACAACTGTTTGAGTATTCCGAATGGATGTAATCTTTAGGGAATAACCAACACGACAATAGGTATTGCCCTTCAACAGCTTTTGGGAACGCAAGACGGGTTTTAGCGATATCTGTGAACCCAACGTGGTATATTGCATATTGAAACTTATATTCTGTTTAGTCACAGATTCCATATTTAGTTATTAGTTACAATAGACGACTTCACTGAAAAGGTATTAACATCTCCTAGGTATCGTAACTGTTTGATGACAATGAGTGTAGGGACCACATGAATAAAAATAATAACTAAAATAAGAGAAAAAAAACTTTATTCAAGGTTACATAAAAGACTAAAAACTAATCGTCATTTCTCTTATAAAACATCTCAACATATTTTCATAAAAAAAACCAGCAATGAGTGAGTACAAGAACATACAAACAAACAAATATCCTTAAACTGTCAACTAAACCACAACTAAGCAACAAAGAAATAGGAGCAAAAAACAGAAAACCAAAGAAAGATTAAAGTGAAATCTTTCCTTAAAAGCCAGACAACCTCATATTCTGTAGAAGATAAATAAATAAGTTCCTGTCGTCTCTTTGAGTGCCGAATGCCAGATATGCACGATTTTGACCTTTAGATACTACCAGGAATTTGACAGACCTTCCTAATGACATTTCTGGTGGCACTGGCTGGAGCACCAGTCTTCGAAAATGCGAGACAGACCTTTGCAATAAATATTTTATTCAAGTGTACAGTAGAGACTACTTCACTTTGTGTTTATATATATATATATATATATATATATATATATATATATATATATATATATATATATATATATATATATATATATATATATATATATATATATATATATATATATACATATATTTATTTATTTATTAATTTGTATGTATATACATAGTTAGATAGATAGATTGATTTATGGATAGATATCTGTGTTTGTAAGTGAGTGTGTGAGTGTAAAGTAAATAATACCATACTAATAATGTCTTTAATGTACTATGTCTTGTAGGTTGGCAAGGAAAATCCTGCGAAAAAGATGTGGAAGAATGCATGACGTCGCCATGTTACAATGCAGGTATATGCATCAACACCCCTGGGAGCTTTGCCTGTGCATGTCAATTTGGTAAGTAATGACACATATATAATGCATTTCTATCAACGTGAAACCCGAACGGGTACCAATCTTGACATTTTATAGCTGGTAAGTAGGTCAACACTGTTAAAGTAAGAGATATCGATCAAACCATTGGTTGAAGTTATAAGGTAATACTTGGACAACAATATCTAGTAGTACGTTATTAAGGAAACTCTTAGTTTAAAATATATAACGTAGCAGTTCATAGATTCTAACCCGATTTATACTGTCTTCTTTCAGTTAATGATTACAGAATATGGTTAATTATTCACAAAGATATACGATTTGAAATGACTGTTGGTTATCAAACAAATATTTGGTTAAATATAATTATTTTGAGAGTTCATTATCATTAATTCGATCAGGATTACTTTATTGTTGGATGACAAACACAATAACTTCATATTTCACTGTTCTCAAATTGGGAAAATTACAGTATAATAAGTTAGCAATCAAATTTTGGTTAATAAATAACTATTGCACATATCTTCGGAGACAGACTTAGAGATATTTTTCTAAATTTTTAATCAATGAAATGTACAAGTATAAAACATGGATTAATACTGTACATGAGCACCAATGAGTTATATAAATATGATAGTAAAACTTAATGCTGCAAATGAGCTTCTTATAGTTGTTAGATCTAAGTTTTATTGAATGTGATCTAGATCATCAGGCATCTAATTCACATGTGCTTCATATTACCTGCATAAGATAAAAGTTTGAACTGTCTCATTACATAACGGTAAACGAGTAATTAATGGTCATAAGAGTAATAATCTAGCAACAATGGAAAAAAAACAAACTCATCTTGGTACCGGTTTCAAGCTCAGAAAAAACGGAGAGAGCTTGTGTCGCAATCAGCATCCAGCCATAATATTTTAATTTTCCCAATTTATTTCATTCAAAAGAGAATTACGTTACAGTACTGGGATAAAATATTCTTTATTTTACAAAACTCTCATTGAAAGTTACTCTTTGCTACGCTATTAATTTTCAGCATCTACGATATTAATTTTCAGCATCTAACACAATTCTTTAATGCCAAAGTATATTGCAAATTAAAATCCATACTAAATGTGATAGGTTAACATACTACAATCAAAGCCTTAAATATACTCCAAATTCCCTGTGCACACACATATAACAGTGTGTCGTGTGAGTATGTATGTTTATACATACACAAGTGTGTGTGTATATTATATATATATATATATATATATATATATATATATATATATATATATATATATATATATATATATATACATAAATATATATATATATATATATATATATATATATATATATATATATATATATATATATATATATATATATATATATATATATATATATATATATATATATATATATATATATATATATATATATGTACATATATATATATATATATATATATATATATATATATATATATATATATATATATATATATATATATATATATATATATATATATATATATATATATATATATATATATACATCCATATATATATATATATATATATATATATATATATATATATATATATATATATATATATATATATATATATATATATATATATATATATATATATATATATATATATATATATATATATATATATATGTATGTGTGTGTGTGTGTGTGCGCGTGTGTGTGTGTGTCTTTTTAAATCTAATGATGAAAGGCCTGGCAAGTTAATAGCAACATGAGTTTGGAAAAGAAGAAAAAACTAAAGAGACTGCTTACAGCTCTTTATGGATTAATTACATTAAAAAGACTATAAAGTATATATTTTGTGATACAGTTTGCTCGTGAGTCTTTAACAGTTAAGAACTTAATGAGACAGAATTATCAAGAACAACTATTCAAGAATTTTTAATGCCATTTCTGTCTCTGAGAAAATTTTGGATTCGTATATAAATCATATAGACTCAGACTACTTCAAGCCATTTGTCTTTGATTCTTGCATTTTACCATGCAGTCAGAATTTCACATCGTTTTATAAATTTATCTTCGACAGGTTACACAGGGTATCTGTGTGAAGACACTCTTGTATTTTGCGAGGACAGTCCTTGTGAAAACGATGCTCTCTGTGTTATGGAGGACCACAATGCCACCTGTTATTGTGTGCCTGACTATCATGGATCAAAATGTCAGCATCAGTACAATGATTGCCTTCCGTATGCACCTAGGTAATTACAGTAAACATGAAAGTACTATATTTCGTTACGTTAATATATAGAGCACATGGCTCTTCCCTAAAAGGTCCCGAGGCTAATATCCTATATCATGTAGGGACGAGAGAAAGTGGACTAGTGTCACTCTGTGGCAATGAGTACACCACGATGTGTGGGTGCAGTTATGGAACATATATATATATATATATATATATATATATATATATATATATATATATATATATATATATATATGTATATATATATATATATATATATATATATATATATATATATATATATATATATATATATATATATATATATATATATTGCATAACTATGGCATACCAAATACAAAAAATACCTTCACACTTACTATGCATATGCCTTATAAAATTCCAATATAAATCATTTCTAAGTCACTCTAAAAACTTGAAGCAACGAAATCCCTTACCCTCCTTTCATTAAATGCACAAAAAAAAAAAAACATTCTTAAAGATTATGGCTTTTCATAAAGGTATGAGAAACATAATCCAAGAACGAACATATTTTGTTTTAAGCGATGAGACAATATACTTATGAAAATGTGAATTGTTCTAATCGTGTGAGCCTTCAATTTCAGATGTATGAATGGAGGAGTTTGCATTGATGGCATCGACAGTTTTCTGTGTAGTTGCCCAGACTCAACATACGGAATCCTGTGCCAGTGTGTTAGAACACCCGATGGCATTGCTTGTGAAGATCTTCCTGATTGGTATGAAGCTAAACCATACCAACCACTTGGCGGTGCCGAGGGAGACATCTATCATCACTGGTTCAACATTAGTTATCCAAAAGAGAAAACCACTGCGCCTCCTGAGTACGACTTGCCAGTGTCAACTACAGCTACAGATGACATTATATATTCAACGAGTGTGCCAGTTTTTGATGTGCCAGAAAGTAGTATAATATCCCCAGGCGATGCATTCAGGACGAGTGTTTTTCCAACTATACAAATAACTTCAACTGATGTTTATACTGAGTCTTCTGTGATAAGTGCCAAAGACCTGCCTTCGGTGTCACCAACATTGTTTGCCAGTGTGCCTTACTACGTGGATGATTTTACTACCTCTATTTTCCCTTCGCCCAGTTTCTTTCCCACGTCAATGACGAGAAGTGAGTTTTTCACGGTGGAACCTACCCCAGTGCTTCCAGACTTGGCTTCCACAACACTATCCGAAGAAGACTTGACATCGATAATCCCGGATTCTATACCAACGTCCCCCTCTCTATTTTTGGATGCTACCTATGTATTAGAAGATTCTTATTCCACAGTTTCTCCAGAGCTTCTTTCATTATCTCTAATCCCAGATTATGAAGTGAGTACGCTCCCATTTTTCCAATCATCACTGTTCTTAGAGCCTACCCCGGTGCTGAGTATTGCCACAAGTGTCGTAGAACCTGCCTCGTCTGTCTTTTTAGAAGCTATTCCTTCCCCAGTCGTCCCAGTTTTTGATAACTTTAGCTATGCGCCAGAAGTAGATATTTATGCAAATGAATCTCTTACAGAAGCAATAGATAACCAGACAATCACTGATGAGTATATAATCAATGCAACATTCCCTTACACTACCGATGAATCAAAGACAACAAAGGATCTAGAAAATGAAACAACTACAGTCCCAGAAATTACGACTAATGTGAGTGAAGTTGTTTCTGAATCTACAATTGCCACAATTACTTACACAGCTATTGATAGAATCAATGTTACAGACACTTATTTCCCTCAACCAATAGATGATATTCTGAAAGATCCTAATGTGACAGAGAAGTCAGTTACAGAAAATATAACGGCTGTAACAAGTAATATTACAGATATAATTTCAGCTTCTACTCTGCCATCTGTTGATAACGAGACCACTACAGATATCACTGCCATCTTTTCGAAAGTGAGTACTGAAGTCGCGTTAGTCACGCCATATAATATATCCTTAGTTGATGATAGTGAAAACATCACTGATGCAACAGTCGCAGAAACTGCAGACAACTTTACAGTAACAGACATTGTAGAATATGAGGGTTATAATGTAACTTTAACAACTGAAGGTGATGATTATAATACAACACTTACTGTGCCTCCAGATTTAATATCAACTCCTGTGTACTATCCCACAGACTTAAGTAATGTCACAGAGCAAATAACGGACTACTTTAGTACAACAGATGTTCATAAACAAGTGTCAGAAAATGTTACAATAGCGTTTCCTGACAGTTCAACTGTGTATAGCCCCACATCTACGGATATAAAATTCATCAATGCTTCATATTACTTTACAAATTCAACTTTAGAATCCACAATAACAACTTATTTAAATATAACTGAGTCTAGTACAGCTACATCTATAATATCTGAAGCAGTTAGTGAAGATATTTATAAATATAATGTCACTCAAATTACAGACAGTACTGAGTATACAGTTACACATCCTAATGACTTCACAACTGCCATTTCTGTATTGACACCAGTTATCACGAGACAAAATGAAACATCCGTTCCAGCAACCCCTGAGCTTAATGCCTCAATTGCTGACCTAACGACAGCCCTAACAGTCAGTTATATATTTACAGACATATCAACAAATACCACAGAAGTTTTCAAAACTTCTGAGTCTACAGTAACAGACTCTACGACTTACCTATTTGCAAACGACACTTCATCAACTGCTCTAACACTTCCATACGCATATACACCTAAAACAAATATTTCACATACGAGTATTCCTGCAGACTTACAGACTCCAGAAATGACCTTTACATTTTCTGTGTTACCAACTAAGTACTCAGGATTCACAGAAAATCAGACTATTATATCAACTGTAACAGCGATTGGAGACTTACAAACTGTCTCTCTTAGTCCTCCAACTGATGTATCTAGAAATGTGACAATCCCTGATGATAAATTTTTATACAATACAACAATTGACAGAGTGGATTCTCCATTGCCAAAATCTACAACAACCATAGCAACTGTAAAACCAGAAACTACTGATTTGGGTACAACAGAATTAATGCTAATACTGCCAACTGAATATAATACAACCACTGGAAAGGTGTATGGTATTGGTTACCACACCAGCACCACACCTTTCTCAATAACTTCTCTGTATCCTGATGCAACATTACAGGTGCCTGAAATTATAAAGCCAGATGACCATAAAGTACCTACAGGATCTCCAAGTGATATTCAAACAGATCAAGCGGGAAGTCCCAGTAAAAAGGATCCAGTATTTCACACGACTCCTCTCCCAGCTTTGGCAACAAAACCAGCCAGTGTACTTCCAGGTATGGGAGAGGGAACTCTAGAAGATCAAGCACCCGCATCCGTTTGTGGCTCTGCTTACTGCCTTAATGGTGGAACTTGTGTAACTATTGAAGATAAATCAATGGTAAGTAATTCATTAATTCAATTTTTTTTTTCAAAATAGATCAAATTATAAAACCTTGCCTATCAATATATGAATTGTTAGAATATGCAGATAGTATATAGTGAAGGGGAGAGTCATTTTCCTGCATAAGCATTTAGTTTTTTTTTTATTTCCAGTGTCAGTGTACTTTCAACTACAAAGGATCGTACTGTGAACTGTATTTTTACATCCACAAACCTTACTTCGTTGGGGCTTCCTATTTAGGTGTAGATGTAGGAGAGATGTCTATGAGACAAGGAGTTCAAGTAAGCATAAGATAAGATTTATGAAGTTCCTAATTTTACTTCCTTGATTAAACTATCCTAAATCCTACAGTAATCGTTTAAATCAACCAAATTCCGTTTACATGAGACACAGAAGCTCCTCCGACGAAGACATATGGAAACTACTCTTTGGTAACAAGTACTTCTACCCAAATTTTCCCAAATTTAAATTGATTTTGATGATTAGTAGGTGAGACAGATCATATCAACTCAGATGGATCAGTGATTAATCGTCAGATATGCATGGTGACACATCAAACATATGAGCTATGGCTTAACTAAAGATAAAAATATTCGTCCAACGGATCTAAGACAAAGTAATATCTTAACAAAATAATTTTCTCTCTACTTAGATTTATGTACAGTTCACATCCCAGAGTCCAAATGGCCTAGTGGCGTATAGCGAGGGTCCAGGTGACGCCTTCTTTATGTTGCTTCTTAGAAACTCTCTCTTGCAATTCGTCTTCTCTTGTGGACTTCAGACTGTGTCCTTTTTACAAGGAAACGAAAAACTTTCCAGGAATTACAGAACAGATGTGTCAGTAAGGTAAGTACTGTGTTGGAATCTTTTCAGACTTCTCTTAACTACATGCCATTTCTTAGATAAACATAAAAGAGGATTAGTTACCTTTAAAACACTTCTTTATTATTTCCTATATTAGATCTCAGTGCAAGTCCGTCATACAGACAAGTAATACAGGCTTAACTAGCCATCAGACGCTGTTTAACTTATTAGCTTCTAAAACAAGTTAACTATGGATAAAAACAACAGAGGCTTGGCTAACTAACAGACAGTGCGTCATTATTATCAGTTAGATGTCATCAACTGTCCATAACATATACAAGTAACTGAAACCTGACTAGCTGTCAGGTACTTTGCAATTATTTCTGATTAGATTTCACCACAAGTCTATGGTACATACAAATACCAAATGCTTAGTTATTTGTCAAGGTTTTGGTAATAACACTTTATCACGTCTCATCATAAGCTTAAGGTGAATATAACTAGCACAGGTTTAGTTTGCTGTCTAATGCTCTGACTATTGGTAATAACTTTTTTTCTTAAGAAGAAAACAGAGAAAAACAGAGCTTTCCATAAATACTGATATTCACTTTAATCATATGAATTTTATATGAATATCTTATTCCAGACTGTGGTGGACACCTTACATGCTGGATCTACCTTGGGGAACTGGCAAATGCAGTGCATCTTTACAAGTAAGAAAGCAACATTAAGTGCTAGAACTTCTTTGTCTGTGTGTTTGTTTATCCATCTAGAGTCGCACTAGCTTAGAAGCTAATAATAGTTGTACATCTATATTATTAGACTGTCTTTTTTTTTCCATAAGTGCAAAACTCCTCCCACTAAATCCTATATCCTCACTGACATCTAAAATGCTATAGGAATCCTGTCAATAGTTTCCGAGACTCACACTACATATATTAGCTCTAAAGATGGACGACATAAAGTTGTGCACAAATTCTACATAGCTTTCTAAAAGTTTCTCTCATCCCCAAGTATTTTACCTGAATTTACAATCCAAGCAACATGATCTCCCTGATATCAACCTTAATTTCAGATTAATGGAACATCCCCAATATACAGTGAACAAAGGTCTTCATCACCTTCAGTTGTCCTTGGTCTCCTCTATTTAGGGGGTCTGCCTTCCTCCTATTCTTCGCCCTTGGTTGTGAAAGCTGGCTTCCTACCAAGGCTTCATGGCTGTGTATCCCTTCTAGAGGTATGCATTTTTTTAATCATGGAAACATATATAAATTAATATGGACACAATTTATCATATGTAAGTATTACATATCATTACACATTTTCTACAAGAACATTCTTTCTCTATCGTCTGTCATCTATTGAAGATAAATCTATCAATATATAAAGGCTGCCATCCCCATTGTTGAAAAGGGTTGGCCAAGTCAAAGAACACACCTATTTAACAGATAACCCGCACACACTAGCCCTCACAGCTTAGCATACAAAAGACTCCCTAAATTCCCCCTTCCCCAACCCCGCCTCACTGCTGGAGCTAGACAGCGTTAGTGGGGAAAAGCTCAACTAAGGTCCAAAATGACAACTTTAAAATACTATAATAACCAGATGCAGATAGAGCAAATCTATCTCTGTTTCACCTTGATTAATCATTCCTTTTGACCTTAAACCTCCGAGACCTACTGCAACAAATTTATGTACGAGAAAAACAAAGATTAAGGGGTCACTTTCGTAGATATTTAAGATATCCCATTTGAGTATATTATAAATTTGAAATTTTAGTGGTAGCAGCTATTGCTGATATCATGCTAGAGTTTAAATACCTGTAATCTTAAAACTGTCGAATTTGTGTGTCCAACTGTAGGTAAATGGGATTGAAGTGGACACTTGGGTTTCAGCAGTTTCTGGTGAAGGAATTCAAGAGTGTGGATCAGCCTTATGTCCTCCAGGATCCTGTAGGAATGGAGGTTCTTGTGTACCAGGACCTGCATTTTGGTCTTGCATATGCCCTCCAGGGTACGTGGAACATTATCATTATGGGCATTATTATTATATCTTTATATTTACTCAGACTAGTTACATATCTGAATAGTTTCTTTACACATTACCAAGATATTTTAAGACTTTGAAATACTACAGTGTAGCACTATTTTGTGTATGATATTGTATATTATCTATTGATATATCTCTTTTACTTATAAGTTATCATGGAGAATTATGCGAACGAGGAGACTGTAAAAGAGATGATGGATGCTATTCGGGAAAGTGTGTCCCAAGTGATAAAGATTCCCCACTGTGCCTTTGTCCACAACACAAGCATGGGTTATACTGTGAATTAGGTGAGTGAAACAGAGTTGGATTTGCAGATTCGTAAATACATCGAAGTTCTTTCTTTTCTAATGAATATGTTACAGAATCTTTGAGTCTAGAATACCATAAGTACATTATTAATTTGCAGTAAGTACGAAACACAGCCAAATACTGAAAGCCCTGGTATGATTTAGTGACCTAAATATAAAGTTATCAGTAAAGGAAAACCATATTTCAGAACGCGTTGTGGAGAGGCCATCCTATTCTGGAACAGTTCGAGGATACAGCTCGTATTCTGTCTACAGAATGGAACACGATACAACACACAGTCTCGCATTTAAGTATGAATCTCTGAGTTTCTGGTATTCTTCTTTACTGTCTTTTCACTCGTTCATCTTAATCATCCACAAGAGCTAAGAGGAGTGATTGAGGTATATTGGTTTATAGTGAATGTATGTGCTTTGACTCAGCCACCCCCTTACAAGGGAATAGCGGCTATTGCATATGTATGTGTATTCTTGTATAATATGCATTATTAGTAAAATATATTCTGATGTTTATAAAGTATTGCTATACTGAACACTTAAAGAAACGATGTACATATATACCCATTTTGCTGCAGACTACACTTTACGACAGAAGCCCTCAGACAGATTGGGTTACTTGCTTATTTAGGCAACACTGTTAGAAGTGCCTGTCAAGACTTTTTGGCACTCAGTCTAGTCAGAGGTCACCTAATGCTGACCTGGGATCTGGGAGCAGGTTAGTTTATTGACTGTTGAGATACATAATTTTATACTGATGAAGTCTCCTTAAAAAAAAAATAATAATAATTTCAGGAAAAAATGAATTGCGTATTATATGCATGAAATATTTGTAATGAAGGCTAAGTTCAGAATCTGCATTTATAGATTAAATATGATTTCCAGCATTTTGCTGGCATAAAATATTTAAACATTTCGTATTACAAACCGGAGCGTAGATTTCTATATAAAATATTGTACTACCTGCAATTTTTTATCAAGAAGAAATATCAGATTGTGACATTAATATGAAATATATGAAGCACCAACAAAATGCCAATTCAAAAGTGCGGTTCCAAGATCATTCCATATTCTAGCTTATGCTAGTCTAAGAGGAATCTTTCACTTAGGTCCTCGTCGAATCATAACACCAGAACCCCTCGACACTAGCTTGCATACCCACACAGCACTGATTGGGAGGCGAGGAAAACATGCTTGGCTTGTTGCTGATTTTCAAGCTAATGTATCTGGCATAGCTCCGGGGTACTTGTCTTCCTTGAATACGAACAATTTACTGTATATAGGTAAGCAAGCTTTATTATATAAATGCCAATTCAAATATTATGTAAGAGGCAAAAGAAGGCTCAAGAATGACAAACGTTAGAACGCCCAGTCTTTTTAAACTTGTATCTGATTTCTGCTGATAGTTATCAAAAGTATATAGGAGGTAACGACTTAGAATTAACTCAGCCATAAAAAAAAAGACGAAGGGTATCTTCGATCACCAAATATAAAATAATTAATTTTAGGTGGTCATGCCTCTTGGAATATGAGCCATTTGCCAGCTGACATGTGGCGCCACGAAGGTTTCAGAGGATGTGTTTTT
The DNA here is from genome assembly GCA_037179515.1 of Halocaridina rubra. Lineage (NCBI taxonomy): Eukaryota > Metazoa > Arthropoda > Malacostraca > Decapoda > Atyidae > Halocaridina > Halocaridina rubra. The sequence goes on along the minus strand of JAXCGZ010017636.1, from coordinate 32,048 downwards.
GATCTTCGCGTAGCACCTCGCCTATCTGGCCCTTGGACAGCCTTGAGGCTAGCTCATGCTACAAATGTTAAAGAATGTGGCACTGACGAATGCAATCAACATAATTGTCAAAACGGAGGACGATGTGTGGAATTAGGAGCAACAATCAGGTAGTATATGATAAATCGCTTTTTTTGGACTTATTTAGTGGTTTATTGTAAATTTTCAGATAATAGAAGGCTAATTTATTTTGCTCAGGATCACATCTTCCCTTTCTCACTACAAGTGAAGTATTTGCATTAGTAATCTCTTTGTACTAAGCCGTGCTATCAATCAAGGACAAAAACCATTAAGACTCACACACTTGCTTACTTTGGCAAGAAAAATACGCTATATTCAGCTTGTGCTTGCTAAAGCGCATGAGAGAGAGAGAGAGAGAGAGAGAGAGAGAGAGAGAGAGAGAGAGAGAGAGAGAGAGAGAGAGAGAGAGAGAGAGAGAGAGAGAGAGGAGAGAGAGAGAGAGAGAGAGAGAGAGAGAGAGAGAGGAGAGAGAGAGAGAGAGAGAGAGAGAGAGAGAGAGAGAGAGAGAGAGGAAAAAAAACATTCTTAATGTTACACCTGCTATTTTTAATGGTGCATAGATTCTACGATGAAAATAACCTGGTTATTGAATATACAAAGCAGCATTTTGTCAGATGACCGAATCTTCACAGTAAAATTGATAAAAATTCCTATGCCTCAGGTGTGAGTGCTCAGTTGGATGGAAAGGGCCTCTATGCGATATCCCAAGTCACATATGTGATGAGGGAGAAGGTTCTTGCAACACTGGAGCATCCTGCTTGCTCGGTGGATCAACACCATCTTGCCTTTGTCAAATCGGCAAAAGTGGTCCTCTTTGTGAAAATGGTAAGTATGAAAATTTCTGTATATTTTTATAATCTATATTCCGAATAAATAAAGTAAAACACTTTTCCTATACTTACTTCAAAAATTACTAAACGCATCAGACTTGGGGTCCAAATGTTCCGATATAGAGGAATACAACTTTTTATATGTAAAAAAAAAGTAATTTTCACAAATCTAGATTTAGTATTGAAATAGCAAGATTCAATTACTAGTACTGCGATGTGAATTCTAGTATGCTGATAGAATTTTTCACTTTTGAATGTGTTCTTTTTGCATTGCAAATGTTCATTTTTCAATAGTGATAATAATCTACTGTCAAAACAAACAATATAAATTCCTTTGTAAACGACAAATGCTGTTCACAAATGACAGCCTGTCAGGACCTATCCTATACCTTTCTGTCTTTGCTATCTTTTATCATAGTTCTGAGTGGAATTTTTTTTTCCATTCAGGTTTATATCAATATGCAAAGTACGAGTACATGGAGCAATAGGAATACAAAAATCAAACTGTGTACATTATTCTATATACTTTTACATGATATATAAGTAAGCTATCCTAGTGATGGCAAAATAATCAAATGAAGAAATCTTTATTTACATTTACTGGTTAAGTAACGCTTCATTTGATACAAATATTTATTTTATTCATTTATTTACATAGTTAGCGGTTTGTACACTTCATTAATTGGTTCTTTCTTTATCTGCAAATTGATTTGGATAAATTATTCATTTATTTGACTGTCTTCTCATAAACTGCTGCACTTAGTTTTAAGTTTTACTTGAAGATTTAGCTTTGATACGGATGAGTTTATATACTGTCTGTGCAATGTACTGAAAGATCATTAAGTATATCCTATCAATTAATTAGATAATGATAATAATAATAAGAAAACAAAAACTATGATAATAATAAAAGAATAATAATAATAATAATAATAATAATAATAATAATAATAATAATAATAATTATTATTATTATTATTATTATTATTATTATTATTATTATATTATTATTATTATTATTATTATTATTATATTATTATTATTATTATTATTATTATTATTATTATTATTATTATTCTTATTATTATTATTATTATTATTATTATTATTATTATTATTATTATCATTATTATTATTATTATTATTATATTATTATTATTATTATTATTATTATTATTATTATTATTATATTATTATTATTATTATTATTATTATTGTTATTATTATTATTATTATTATTATTATTATTATTATTATTATTATTATTATTATTATTATTATTATTATTATTGTTAAACCTTTTACAGAAGTAAACATTACGGACCCGTTGTTCACTGGACAAAAGTCCTATTTAAGCCTACAAGCCGGAAACCTCAGAAGAGAGGCTAAGGTGAGGATATCCTTCCGGCCAACCCATCCTAACGGCATATTATTTTTGGCCTTACCCCGACAAGTCTCCTGGTGACTTCTTGGGTCTCTCTCTCAACAACGGATCCCTGCTGCTAACCTATCATTTAGGTAAGAGAAAGCAACACGAAAAACTAATTCGACGTTTGACACAATGCATAATTTTTTACTATACATATTGGTACATCATCTTTTGCCAGGAATATAAAAGCAACGAGTAATAGTAAAGAACAATGTATAACATGCAAATATGGTTGAACCAATAATCTATTATGCCTTCAATACTTAGTGTGGAGGCTAGTTAAAATGCATTGAGTACGAATTAATATCTGTTATGATAATGAATTTCAATGCAATTAATTGTTATGTCAGCAATATATATCTCCAAAGGCACACGAATAAATTATCGACAACTGTAATAATAAAATCAATAAAGAATGTTAATGATATTATATATCTCATCACAACAACATAAAGCATGAATAACTATTGCTTTATCAACATAATGTGAACAATGAGAATATCCCAAATGATGGAGACCGCCGTAGTATAGTGGTTAGAAAGTTCGACTCGGCAGGCAACACATCAGCGATCGAACCCACAGAGGGATGGTAAGAAGTGTATCCAGCCTTAATTCTCCAACTCCAAGCTGTCTGTGTCCACCCCCATAATGGGAGACTAATAGTGACAGAAAACGTAAAAAAAGCAATATCAACGATGATGATTAAAATAATTGGGCATTTAATAACAACATAATTTCCAAAACGGATAAATAGCGATTCAAGAACTGCGATATCAATGACCCTTAAAAGACAGATGCATCAGTATCTCAAAAATGATTACTTAAAACATATATAAAAAGTTTTGATTAAAGTTTAACTTAATTTTCTGTTGACTTTATTCATATTAGCTTAGGTTAGGCTAGTTTATTATCAGTTATGTTAGATCAATAGATCAATCTATTTATTATTAAATATTAGTATGTACGAAGGATTATTCCAAAGGAACTCTTACCAAACTGCTTAATATCTGGTTAATTCCAAAGGGAATTTGACGCGGACCAAAGGGATTACTCGCAATTCCTAGCACATCTAACTGAGACAGGTGGGTTTGGGAAAGGTTGCTAATTGATTGAGTAGTGGAGGTAGATCAACAGCGGCTATCGGGCCTCCCGGCAGGATGTTCCTTGCCCACTTACCCTGCGGTTGATCCAAGCAGATTAGTGGGGGAATTGTGGTAACTCATTATCCCATGGAGCTGAAAGGAGTGACGGAGATATGTTTAACTTGTAGAGAATGTGTGCTCTGACTCAGCCACCCGTCACAAGGGGGATTGAGGCCATTGCATACGTATTTACACCTATCACAGATCCTGGATGGCCATCACATGGTCTTTCAGTGACTCAATCACAGGATGTATATTTTTCCATAAGTAGGAAATGTTTTAAGAGTGGGAAAAGAAAAAAAAATAGATATATTTAAAAATCATTCCACGTTTCTTCATGTTTCGTGCTCGTAAACAGGATGGAGAGCGCCAGGTCTGATAGTGATTCAGTCGCAGGATGTTGTGGCCTTAGGAGAATGGCAGACTGTAACCTTTACCCGCAGAGGAAGTGAGGGCGCCCTTATCTTCAAAGGACATACAACAACAACCCCTGCCACCAATTCTCGCAACACCCTATTAAACGTTCACTCAGAGGTTTTTCTCGGTAAGTTTAATTATTTAGGATATAAAGATATCACGACTTTTTCTGAAGACATATAGAGCATAGTCAATAATAATTATAATAATGATAATAACAACAATAATAATAATAATAATAATAATAATAATATAATAATAATAATAATAATAATAATAATAATAATAATAATAATATAATAATTATAATAATAAAATAATAATAATAATGATAATAATAATATATATTGATAATAATAATATTAATAATAATAATAATAATATTAATAATAATAATAATAATAATATTAATAATAATAATAATAATAATAATAATAATAATAATAATAATAATAATAATAATAATAATAATAATAATAATAATAATAATAATAATAATAATATTAATAACAATAATAATAATAATAATAATAATAATAATAATAATAATAATAATAATAATAATAATAATAATAATAATAATAATAATAATAATAATAATAATAATAATAATAATAATAATAATAATAATAATAATAATAACAAAAATGCACTGCTAAATTCGGTGACTGAAAGTGTAAAGAGAAACTAATATAAAGAAATTCTTGCAACATATCTAATGGCATTTACTGGTAAATTCGGTTAAGTAATTAATAACTAACACTGACCAACATAATTATTCAGTGTTAGATTTAGTAACAGAAATACTTCACTGAATTAATACACATATTGCGATATACTGTTCAATTCCTCCACGAAAAAATATCTGAAACCTAAATATTATTAATTTCAAATTTACTTCGTATTTGATTTGCTTAAAGTCAATCACACATATTTTATAATGATTACTTCACTTATAGATTCCACTTCAAAATTTCAAATGTTTTATTTCAAAGGTTTATTGTGAGTTTTCGTTTCGGATCGTGTTATCAGCACTTTTCTACGATATATTATATCTCTGAAAAATACTTTTTGACGAAATTTTCCACCTACGAGAACAAACACAATGCTCAATTAACTCCTTTCCCCAAAAAGAATGCGCCTATGTCGAAACAAACCAGATTTACTAGGAACTTATTTTCTAGTAGAGTGGATTTCTATAAATTCGACAACTAAAACCACTGCCACACATTATTATCTTGAAAGATTCAGTAACTTACATTTAATGGAAGTCTGTCTGTGTATATACAAAGGTCACATTTTCCCTTGTAGGAGAAGTGGCTGAGTCAAAGGACACATCCATTTTTCATTGTTTCACCAAATACTGACACATCCATCTTTCTTTCCGCAAATATGCAGACAATTCTCTCATTTCACTGTCACTTGTTTCAAAACTACACACGGTTTATGAAAATTAATTAGGGTTCTTGCTGTAATTTTCCTCCCTGAACCTCCTCTTATGCCTTTTTCGCTAGAGGGAATTCGGGAGTGTAGATTTCCAGTTCCTTAGTTCCACTCTATTAAACATACTTTTACAATATTCAGGAGAACACGGAGGCGGCCTTCTATTCCGATTTCAGAAGTCAGAAAGAAAATAATACATGTTGAGAACGCTCAATTTATAAAAAAATATATTCTCATAAAGGAGAATCTATATGGAAGAGCCATGTTCCCCATTATACGGTGGTGGCTGAGCCAAAGCAAAATACCTTGACTCCTTGCTGGAAGAAAAGCCAGTGGAGGGGATTCCCAGTCCCCTTACTAAGTCCCATTTGGTAAAATATTGCGACACGCAAGGAAACACGTAGTAAATATTATTTATCCCACCCTAACAGGGAATATATATTAGGAAAGGAGTATATTATTCTAAAATTATTAAATTTATTCTTATTTATCGCAGGTGGTGCACCAGACCTCTCCGAAGTTCCTTCAGGAGTGGCGCCCTCAGGAAGCCTGGTACCTTTTCGTGGCTGCATCAGAGAGGTTGAAATACATTTTTTATTCTATGACTATACCGATTTTTAACTTGTATAAAACTGTTGGTATAAAATGATACGGTGGCAAGGATACTGAACTCAATTGTTTAAAAATAATTCCCTTCTTACTTATTGGTATTTTTTATTTATTTATTTATATCACAATCTTTTCTATAGCTTTTCTAATATTCTGATCACGAATGATGGGGCTAACAATATGGCAGTAATACTAAATGACATATGTAATTTAGTTGATATATTAACAAATTATTCCGTAATTATAATAAGTTAAGCTACTCTTTCATTGCCCGGTTTCTGAGTCCTTCTCTATTTTTCTAAGTTACTTCCCATTAGAACATGGATATATAGTGAAACAGAGAGATAAGTAACAGCAACATTACTATTTCTTTTACTGTTCTCTTTTTAGTACATTTCCTTTCTTTTAATCATTATTTTTTTTCTGTATTTCCTTTTAATTCTACTTTTTGTGCATAGAGGAACGAATTTGTATTGACGTATGAATTTAAAATTTATAATTATATCTATATCGATGTGTGATACTCCCTTAAGTGCTATATTTTGCAGTTTTTCTTTCTCTTCTGATCTCCGTGGCACATAATTTATGCCTTTCTGTTTATCTAAAGGTACAGCAAACGAAAATAATTATTGATATATCTTTCAATTATTCCTAGATGATAATTTACTAGCATTATTATCGCTTTTGTTGCTCTTCTTAATGTTTTTTTTTTCTCTTTCTCATCTTGTAAACCACTATTCCATTATGAATAATAATATTCCACTTTAAATTATCTTTACTGAAAAGGAAAAACTGAGAATTTAGCACTGAAGTGCTGTTTTTCCAAAACTTCAACTGAATCTCTGAATCCAAACCACGCACTTCTAACTTCAATATATCTTACAGAACTCAAAAGCTCATAAAATTCTATAAATAACTTCGATAAATAAATATAAACGAAATTTAACTAAGCATTCTCTTTGCCTACCAAAACTGGTTTGGGAACCTCAGTTTGGAAACCTTTATTGTAGAGAGTCATAATTTTTTATTTCTTAATTATAAAAATGTCATTATTATTTACACAGGTTCTCATTAATGACCACGACTATGACCTGTCTGCACCTGGAGGAGAGATTGTACGAGGAGCTGGCTTGGAAGACTGTGATGGCACAGCCTGTGGAAGACACGTTTGTCTTAACGGAGGGACTTGCACTCCAGTTGGAGATACTTTCGTTTGTGATTGCCAAGAGGTATATTTAAATTCCTAATACTTCTGCTTTTGTGAGTGCCCTAAAGAAAGTTCTAATTTTGCATACTTACGTTTGGGAAAGTCCTGTAGAACGTATTAAATACTAACACTTTTGATAAGTAAGCATTACTTAATAAGTACTTTTGCTTCTGAAAGTATTGGAGATAAATTTTGGATTCTACTACATATGTGAATACCCTGGGCTGGGTTTCAATTCCTTAATATTTTCATTTTTGAATGCCTTGAGGTAAGTTTCAAATTCTTAATACTCCTCTGTTGCAAATTCCATGAAACAAGTCTTAAATATATATATAAAAAAATCTACTAGTTATTGCCCCTACGTATACTTTTGTTCCTATATACTTTGTTTCTGAATACCTGAGATAAATTTTAGTACCTAAAGAGTTTTACTTCTGAATGTACAAAGGTTAGTTTCAATTCCTAAATACTTTTGTTTGTGAATGCTATGGTATTTTCATTGCAATATACTTTGGCCCGATTTCTTAAACAGTGTAAACCTAGGATACCATATTGTTAGTTGGCTAGACACACACAAATGGATTTCATAAACGCATATGTCGCGGTTTTGTGTATGGCTAGAATCCTGTACGGGATCCTAGCCATACACAGAACCGCGTCAGATGCGTTTATGAAATCCATTTGTATGTGTCTAGCTAACTAGCAATATGGTATGCTAGGTTTACACTGTTTAAGAAATCGGGTCTTTGATTCTAAATGCTCTGCAGTAATTTTTTGTTATTAAAACTTTTGTTCATGAATGACCTGAGGGTAAGCTCTAGCTCTTAATTCTTTTCTTTTAATATACCCCGAGGCAAATTTGAGCTATCAATGCTATCATTTCTAAATTCCAGGATGTAAAGATGAGTTCAGGACTTCCTGTTTGGCAATTAAATTATTCCGTCTCTAATTGTCTTAAAAATATACCACCAATCTCGACGGCACTTAAGATATTAAGTATCAGTTCCACAATATATTTTATACCAGTCAGTAGTAAGAAATATATTCGAAAACCTCAAGGCAACTCATTTGGAACACTGCTGCTGCATATTCTCTAATTATAAATTTTAATTTCACCTTCAGGAGTACACAGGAGCTCGATGCCAGCTGTCAAAAGCCTGCTTAGATAATTCATGTATTAATGGAGCCATCTGTGTGCCTTCAACAACATACAGATTTAAAAAGAAAAAACGACGGAGCCGACAGATTTCAGATTCCTATCAATGTTTGTGTCCTCCTGGTTTTGTTGGAAAAAGATGCGAGACAGGTATATGTATATTAAAAAAAAAAAACCTATTTGTGCTGTTTTGGAGATTGTTTGAGAATCAGTTTTATCACTGTAAAAAAATCCCAGCCCTAAAACCATAACTTGCTATAAATCCACATAAAATTCATCACAACCTAAGGTACTAGGATTTGAGCTAACGTCATTCATCCTTTTCTCTCTTGTTCTCTGTTTCTAGAGTAATTTATATCACACAAACCAATATATTTCAGAAAGCGAAACTACGGCTGTATACTTCAGTGGACAAAGCTTTGCCGTAGTGAATCCAGGACCCTTTGGAAATCCAGTTCCAAATATCGATTCTTTAGCTCTCAACTTCTCTACGAAGGCTTTACAAGGTCTCCTGCTTTGGAGAGGAGAGGTAAGATGTGAAACACTAGGCAGGAAAAAGGGAAAAACATCCTCCTCCTCGTTACGTAAGTTCTGGGACGAGGAAAGACGACTAAAAATAAGTTAAGACTGGAGATTGTTCGACATGAAATGCTTATGAATATCGCTTAGATGACAACGATTCTGGGAAAGAAAGTAAAAAAAATGCGCCTATTGACATAGACTTTTGAATAGGAAAAGACAGATGAAAATGACGCAAACGAGAGAGATTGTTAGGAAACATAGGCAAACAGATATACATTTTTTGACCACATACTAATGAAAACCGCCCAGCTGAGAATGATTTTTCAACAGAAAAATAAGAAAAATGCGCTAAGACGAGATAGCTCTTTGGATCGGAGAATATTAATTAAATAAAAAGCAAAGAAAATTATCATGAGATGAATACTTGCACACGAAAAGCCTAATAAAAATGCACCAATATGAAAAAAGAGTCTTAGATTCTATTTACTTTTTAATTTTTTTACATAAGAATAAGTGGCTGGGTATTTATGCGGGTATCGACACCCAAGCTTGAGAAGATACTCTTCTACCACTAGCTCAATGAGTCTCCTGAATCATGGTCTGCACATAAACCCTTTTTAAGCTCTCTGAACTTTAATCTTCTGAAAATTCTAGTCCAACACAGACTCCACGAATTGATTGCGCCTTTCGTTTGCTATACACACGTGGACTATCAGTCTCTAAAGAGAGTTCACATGGGTTAATCCGTCATATTTAATGCGAAATGTTAAGCTACTACATAATCTAACCTAACCTGAAGCTAGGTAAGTGAGAAAAGCTTATTAAACGATCATGTTATATTCCTCTGCTGTGTAAACCAACAGTTACTTACTCAGTCCTCACCCAACTACCCTCTCCCCCTACCATCACACTGATCTAGAAAAGTTGTACGAACCACCAAGGAGGAGATGAACTAGGTACTTTCTGGGTGTGAGACAGGTACAATAGCCACTATTCATGCAAATTCTGTAATATTTTTCTTTTAATCATTATCTACAGATAGATGTTCCAGGTGAGGATTATCTCGGAGTTGGCATTATTGGAGGTCAAATAAAGGTCATTTGGTACCTTGGAGGGGGATCATTTGGTCAGCTGATGACATCAGGTATGAACTTAATCATCTTTATTATAATTTTTGTAGTGCCTATCGATATCTGTATGGCTTAGTGTTACAGAGGTTGTTGTTTATATATATATATATATATATATATATATATATATATATATATATATATATATATATATATATATATATATATATATATATATATATATAAATTTTTTTATCATTTATATTTAATCAGTACCTGGGGACTATCAATGAGAAATATATATATATATATATATATATATATATATATATATATATATATATATATATATATATATATATATATATATATATATATATATAAAGATAGATAGATAGATAGATAGATAGATAGATAGATAGATAGATGAAGAGAGAGAGAGAGAGAGAGAGAGAGAGAGAGAGAGAGAGAGAGAGAGAGAGAGAGAGAGAGAGAGAGAGAACAAAAAATTTTCCAATGAACTTGCATGTTTTTGCGAATAATAATAATAATAGTAATAATAATAATAAAAATAATAATAATAATAAAAATAATAATAATAATAATAATAATAATAATAATAATAATAATAATAATAATAATAATAATAATAATAATAATAATAATAATAATAATAATAATAACAATAATAATAATAATAATAATAATAATTATTATTATTATTATTATTATTATTATTATTATTATTATTAAAGCTGCAAAAGCTTAAGAAAAAGATATAAGTGCAAATGTTGCTAAAAGAAAATGTTCATATGGAAAATATAATCGAAATAAGTAAAAAAAAAATATGGCAAAAATAAAAGGAATGGCTAGAATAAAATAGTGGGAATATTTAACCGCGAGTGTTTTTTTAGGTCTTCCCGTCTCCGATGGTATGTGGCACAGTTTAGTTGTATCTAGAATAGACGCAGTAATCACTGTCTTCTTGGACGGTCGCGCCCAGAAAAGCCGAGCCCCAGGGTCTTACGTGCAGCTCAATGACCCAAAAGGCCTTCTACATGTTGGTAAGAAAAAATGTAGACTTATCATTTTGTTTTACTAGAATACTAATATTAAAAAAAAAATCGATAGATAAAGGAGGGACTATTCTTACCTTGCAATACTAGGACAGGTCACGTTAGGTTAAAATATCATAAGCATAAAATTGAGAATTAAAAGGAAAATTGGCTAAAAGAGATTATTTTCACTTGTGAATAATGGCTTATTTTTATTAGTGGATGATAGGGAAGGTTTATATCTATCAGGAGACACTTAGATAGATTAGTTGCTTAACACATTAAAAGAATAATGTTAATATTATTAAGTTATGATATCTTCACGCATAGTGTCCTATAAAAAAAAAATGGAAACATATGAAGCATTTGAGAAGTAATTAGAAAGAAGACAGAGGACATATTTATACGTAGAAACCCATTAAGATAAGACATTAATTAATTCATATATTAAAAGAAACAAATTAGAAAAATTTTATTCACTCCATCCATAGGAGGATTCCCAACCGGAGTATCGATAACGTCAGGAACCGAGGGGCATTTCCAAAGGTCCTTTATAGGATGCATTAAGGACCTCATTGTCCACCAGAGTTTCTCCCCCGTCAGGTTTTTCTCGCTGAAGCAAGGGCGGGATCTACAGCCTTGTCGTACAGAATGAAGGCCGGAGAAGACGACTTCTCCAATCCCCGAAAACATAGATGAGTAATATCTTGTCCCGCCCCCATGACCAAAAAAAAAAAAAGAAGAAAAATGGTTTATGACTCCTCGTGCTTATGTGCTACGTACGATTGATTAAGAGAGATGAAAAGAAAGTAATATGGAAATAACTTCAGAAATGGAATGAATTTGTGACATTATGACAGTACTTAGAGTTCTGATGATACGTACTGATGATTGAAAAAATATTAAAAATATTCAGGAGTAGATAACAGAACATAACTGATCTGAAATTTAACTTTAAGAAATAACGAATGAGGCAACATGTAAAGGAAAAGTTTTAATTATCATTTACCTATGAAAATGGACTTGAAAGATAACAGACCGAAAAATATATAACTTATGATAATGAATTAATTTCTGTAATTCTCTGCTGATTAGTATAATATTTCTA
>JAXCGZ010017636.1:7500-10000 GCA_037179515.1 Halocaridina rubra | reverse complement strand
AAATATAGTAGATATAGTTGAATTTAATTACTTTCTTATAGATAACGAAAAAATAACTTTCGTAGCTTTGTAATATATCAAGATGAAATTATAGAGGTACTTTCATTATGAGTTTTAATATTAAATAAAAAAAATAACTCTTGTAAGATGTAAGTATATAACGTCATAAAAATATACATATTAGTTCTAAGTTTTATGAAATATATGATGTATTCTGGTTGTCGCGAATCTTTAAAAAAGTTCTAAAAGAAATCTAAAAGTTTTCTGGTAAGATACAATTTTAAAGAAAAATATTACGAACACACTCTGGTAAGATTTCAGTTTCAAGAGAAGTGCAGAAATATACACCCTGGTTTAGCAAAAGTTTAAAGAATACATTAAAAGAAATAAGCTGAGATGATCAAGTTTTCAAAACAACATTAAATACTTTCTCTGGTTAGGTATAAGTTGCGACAGCAAATAGCATATACACTTTGGTACAAGTAAATGTTTAAAAGGTATGTAGATAATGCAGTCATAGATACACTAACTATTCAGGACTTTGAGATGTGCTCCAGTTTTTCTGGATATCATTTACTCATAAATGTACAAACAACTCAGGACTTGAGAGGTTCTCTAAACAGCTTTAACATTAAGCATTCCAGAAGGATAGAGAAATTTATAAAGCATAGACGAGTACTGCAAAAAAATTATGTATACTGAGTCTATCTAGATACATAAGCCATATCCTTCTTACCAGGAGGGTGGTAGACACAAAGCAAATACCTTGACTCTTTGTGGGAAGAATTTCCGGTACCTTCACTCCACCACATTTAATCGACTTTTAAAAGACGCAAGAGAACATGGAAGAGGTATGTTTGCTTACCCAACTCAGGGGAATGAAAACTTGATCAAGTATGACTAGTAAGGGAAAATATTATCCTTTTCTCTGTCTGTATATCTGTCATTTAATAACCAAATACAAGGTTATGTACAACACAGTAAACCCGCACAAAATTTATTTGCGGACTACGAATCAAGTGAATTAACATGACACATCTTCTTTATATAAACTATGCCCTTTGAAATTTAGAGAAGCCTGTTTTCGAAAGCAACATCTCTTAACTCATACATTTTACCAAGCGTTTACTGTTGCTAGCTGATTTTTTGCTATTTTTTTCCCGTTTCCAAATGTGTTGCTATTTCACAATTCTGCGTGTTTGACCTTCTATTCTCTGTTGTATACCTGAAGTTATTCATGAGAGAGTATGTTCATTTCATATGGATTAATGATGGCATTGTTTTTATGCCAGACATATATCTGGCGCTAAGCAGAGACAGGCTTTTTTTCGTTACATAAGAAACAACTGATTCATAATTCTGTTTTTGAAAATACTGCGGTGTTTCGAAATAATTCTTTCAGAGAAGGTGAAATGTTAAAATATTCCATTTTTTTTTTTACATTTAACATTTTTGTTCATTCTTAGAGGCTTTTTTTATTTATTGTTTTTAATGAACAGATATGTATCTCACTCTGCAATAACATCAATGTTTTTCTTAAGTGACAGACAGCTGGTAAATAGATTATCACTGGATATTATTATTGATTCAAAGGCATTTACTCTGGAAGTCAGAAATTGTGAAACTTATTTCAGGAGTATGTTACATGTTCATCAAATTACAAGAAAACTGGCAACAGCAATATACTGACGCATATCCTAAGCGACGTATTGTAAGTGCAAGTAAGTTCACCTCGCGATCGCTTAAATGCCCAGAAGAATACAAAGAGTTGGTGTCAGGAAGAGGAACAACCCGTAATACTTTGAGCCAAAACTAACACTAGTCTCTAAGAGGCTAGTGATGAACAGCAAATTTATATGACTATGACAAAGGCAACTGATAAAGAAGAGGATATTTTAATGATAGCAAATTAGCTTGTTACATCTTGTGAGGTTCATCTACAAAGCATACTAAAAGTAGCTTGGTATATTGATTTACACTAAAGCTAAAGAGTTAGACGATCACCCCCTTTCAATTTATAACATAGACATCATACCCCGCACAACGGGAGACCAAGGCATAGCACACACTCTACAGCTCTGATTGATGATTTACGACTAGAAACCTCTGGTATGCTCTGAGTTCTGGAGCGGAAAATACATACCATGGCTATTCAGGCCAGGAATGCGGCACACCGGTCGTACCAAGCCTATCCTTCTGATTTACCTAGATCTGCTTTTACTGTAACTAGGAATCACCGTACTGCTCAGATTCGAAAATCTAAAGCTTCCTTTATAAGAAGGAAAGTTGATAACCTTAGCTTCTCTCCCACTGACAAATGTTTCTGGTCCCTACCCAAATACCTCTCCAAATATATCTGTAGCTCAAATTTTCCTCCTCTTATTCATTCTGATGGTTCTATAGCTTGATTTCTCACTGAAAAAAATACTCTCTTTGGCTCTCATATTTCTGCCAACTCTTCCGTAAATGATTCCAACGCACCTGTCCCTCAATCTTTACT
>JAXCGZ010017635.1:27500-49490 GCA_037179515.1 Halocaridina rubra | reverse complement strand
CCATGTGGAACAGTGTCAAACGCTTTCTGGAAGTCTAGGAATATGCAATCTGCCCAGCCCTCTCTTTCCTGTAAGATTTGGCTTACCTCATCATAAAATTCTAATAAGTTTGTTACTGTTGATCTTCCTTCTCTGAAGCCATGTTGCCTCACTGACAAAAAGTTGAAGGATTCCAAGTGAAGAGAGATATGTTTCCTTAGTAGTTTCTCCATAAGTTTGCAAACTATGCTGGTCAAGGAAACTGGTCTATAGTTCAGAGCCGTATCCCTCCTTCCCTTTTTGAAGATAGGTATCACATTTGCTTGTTTCCAGCATCTTGGAATCTCCCCCGACTCCAATGACTCCTTAAATATGATACTTAGTGCCACTGATATTGTGTTTGCGCATTTTTTAAGCACATGAGGGGATATGTCATCAGGACCTGTAGCTTTATGAACATCTAAATCCATCAGCGCTTTGCATACCTCTGTGGCTGTAAGGTTGATGTTCTCTAATACCGGCCCTTGAGCTTCAATCACTGCAATCTGAGGGGGTGGGGTATTTTCTACTGTAAATACTGACTGAAACTCCTTGTTCAATTCTTTGCAGATCTCTTCGTCCGTCTCAGTGATGCTTCCATCCGCTCTCTTTAGCCTTAAAACCTGTTCTTTTACCTTCAGTTTTCCTCTGATAAAGCTGTGGAAAAGCTTGGGATTTTCTTTAGCCTTCCTGGTGATGTCCCTCTCATAATCTTTCTCTGCCTCTCTCCTTTTACTTAGGTAGTCGTTTCTTGCTCTTTTGTAGGTTTGCCAGGCATTTATGTTTTTTCTCCTCCTATACCTTTTCCAGCATTTGTCTCTCCACTCCTTAGCTCTTTTACACCCATTATCGAACCATTTCTCTCTGGCATGAATTACACCTACTTTGGTGACAGGTATGCAGCAATCTACTATCTTCCCATATTTCTCACAAAAGATGTCATACATTTCTTGTACAGATTTGTTGTAAAATAAGGTTCTCCAGTCAATAACTGCAAAAAGCTCATTCATTTTGATGTAATCTCCTTTCTGATAGTTCCTCCTCATGTCCTCAGTGCCTCTACTCTCAGGAAGAATGTCTTCAATGATATACTCCATCAACAACACACAGTGGTCACTCTTTCCAATTGGTGGTTCATACTCAATATTTTCAATATCCAACACATTATCTGTGAACACCAGATCAAGTAGTGATGGCTCATCCCCACCCCTGGCTCTTGTTGGTTCCATTACATGTTGGTGTAGGAAATTCCCTTGTACGCAATCTAGGAATCTTGCCCCAAAGGAGTCCTCACCACTGTGTGGGTCAAGATTTATCCAATCTATCTCTTTATGATTAAAGTCTCCCATAATCAAAATCCTACATTTTTTCTCCCGCGCCATGTTAACAACTGAGTTTATGACTTCAATCGTACCTATATGACTTTCCTCATAAATTTCAAGCCTATTTTGGTTCCTTGGTGGGTTGTATACAACAGTTATTATAATGCTCTCTGACCCAGTATTTATGCGAGCAACAAGAAATTCCCTGAACTCACTTTCTATAGCCAAGTTTATCTCTTCAACTTGAATCCTCTCACTTATGAGCAGTGCTATCCCTCCACCAGTCCTCTCAGATCTTTCGACCCTTAGTATTCTGAAGCCCTTAGGAAAAACTGTGACACTGTTTATGTCCTCACTCAACTTAGTCTCTGTAATTGCTACTATATCTGCCTTACTGTTGTGAATCCTATCTTTTAATTCTACTGCCTTACCAGCTAATCCATCAGCATTTGTGTATAGCAATCTTAATGAGGCCCCATCCCCTGATCTTCTGTCATTATCTTCTTTATCTCCCCTTTGTCTGGAAGTATTCCGTAACGAAAATTTTTCTTCTCTTCTTCATTTCTTTCATCATTTAACCTTCTTGCCTCTTGCAACAAGTTTTTGATCTTTCCCATCTCTTCCTGTGTTCTGTATCGTCTAATGAACACTTCTTTGCATTCTTGAAGGTCTTTTAGACTTTTTTTTCTCAACAATATTTCCCTACATGTCTCCCCTCTCTCAAAGGTTACTTTTGTTGGTCTCGGCTTTCCTTCCCTCGAATATTTACCTAGTTGGTGTATGTTTACAATATCCTCAGGACCACATACTACTCCAAGCTTTCTTATCAGGCCTACAACGTGTGTGTGTGTGTGTGTGTGTGTGTGTGTGATTACCTAATTGTGATTACCTAATTGTGTTTACGGGAAAAAGCCCAAAGCTCGTATCTTCCCGTCTCCTCATCGGTTCCATTTTAGACTTAGTGATACTTATCGTACCTGTCCTTAAAACTATGGATTGAGATAGCATTAACTACCTCCTCGCTTAGCGAATTCCAATTATCAACTACTCTTACACTGAAAAAGTATTTCCTTACATCCTGCAAAGAACTTTTCTTACGAAGCTTCAAACTATGACCTCTAGTTCTAGAGCCAGCCATATCGAAATATCGATCCCTATCCACTCTATCATAACCATGAAGGAATTTAAAGACTGTCACCATATCCCCCCTTACTCTTCTAGCTTCGAGTGATGGCAAGTCTAGTTCCCTCAGCCTCTCATCATAACTGAGATTGCGTATTTCTGGCACCAGTTTCGTGGCATGTCTTTGAACTTTTTCAAGCTTAGCTATGTGCTTTTTCAAGTGCGGATTCCAAAAGGGGTCTGCATATTCCAGTTTTGGCCTCACATAGGTTACATAAATATTTCTGAACATTTCCTTGTCCATGTGCCTGAAGGCTACCCTTACATTTGATAAGAATGCATATGCTGCCCTTACTACGCCATTTATATGTATTTCTGGAGACAAATCTGCCAGTATGTTTACTCCTAGATCTCTCTCATTTTCTGTCTCTTGAAGCTGTACTCCAGCCACCGAGTAGTCAAGCTTGGGCCTTCTTGCACTTGTACCCATTCTCATTACCTTACATTTTGAGGTATTGAATTTCATTAGCTACTTTTCTGACCACTCATGCAGATTATTTAGATCCTCCTGAAGTTCTCTACCATTGTTCTCGTTTTTTACTTTCTTCACAATCTTTGCATCATCTGCAAACATATTCATGAATGAATTTACAGACTCTGGTAGGTCATTTACATATACAAGGAACAAAAGTGGCCCCAAAACTGAACCCTGTGGAAATCCACTACTAACTCTTCTCCATTCAGACACTGAGTGTCTTACTCTAACCCTCTGTTCCCTTCCTTCTAAGTAAGTTTTTATCCATTCCAAAACATTTCCACCTATTCTAGCCATTGAGTGCAGCTTCCTAATAAGTCTCCCATGTGGAACAGTGTCAAACGCTTTCTGGAAGTCTAGGAATATGCAATCTGCCCAGCCCTCTCTTTCCTGTAAGATTTGGCTTACCTCATCATAAAATTCTAATAAGTTTGTTACTGTTGATCTACCTTCTCTGAAGCCATGTTGCCTCACTGACAAAAAGTTGAAGGATTCCAAGTGAAGAGAGATATGTTTCCTTAGTAGTTTCTCCATAACTTTGCAAACTATGCTGGTCAAGGAAACTGGTCTGTAGTTCAGAGCCGTATCCCTCCTTCCCTTTTTGAAGATAGGTATCACATTTGCTTGTTTCCAGCATCTTGGAATCTCCCCCGACTCCAGTGACTCCTTAAATATGATACTTAGTGCCACTGATATTGTGTTTGCGCATTTTTTAAGCACATGAGGGGATATGTCATCAGGACCTGTAGCTTTATGAACATCTAAATCCATCAGCGCTTTGCATACCTTTGTGGCTGTAAGGTTGATGTTCTCTAATACCGGCCCTTGAGCTTCTATCACTGCAATCTGAGGGGGTGGGGTATTTTCTACTGTAAATACTGACTGAAACTCCTTGTTCAATTCTTTGCAGATCTCTTCGTCCGTCTCAGTGATGCTTCCATCCGCTCTCTTTAGCCTTAAAACCTGTTCTTTTACCTTCAGTTTTCCTCTGATAAAGCTGTGGAAAAGCTTGGGATTTTCTTTAGCCTTCCTGGTGATGTCCCTCTCATAATCTCTCTCTGCCTCTCTCCTTTTACTTAGGTAGTCATTTCTTGCTCTTTTGTAGGCTTGCCAGGCATTTATGTTTTTTCTCCTCCTATACCTTTTCCAGCATTTGTCTCTCCACTCCTTAGCTCTTTTACACCCATTATCGAACCATTTCTCTCTGGCATGAATTACACCTACTTTGGTGACAGGTATGCAGCAATCTACTATCTTCCCATATTTCTCACAAAAGATGTCATACATTTCTTGTACAGATTTGTTGTAAAATAAGGTTCTCCAGTCAATAACTGCAAAAAGCTCATTCATTTTGATGTAATCTCCTTTCGGATAGTTCCTCCTCATGTCCTCAGTGCCTCTACTCTCAGGAAGAATATCTTCAATGATATACTCCATCAACAACACACAGTGGTCACTCTTTCCAATTGGTGGTTCATACTCAATATTTTCAATATCCAACACATTATCTGTGAACACTAGATCAAGTAGTGATGGCTCATCCCCACCCCTGGCTCTTGTTGGTTCCATTACATGTTGGTGTAGGAAATTCCCTTGTACGCAATCTAGGAATCTTGCCCCGAATGAGTCCTCACCACTGTGTGGGTCAAGATTTATCCAATCTATCTCTTTATGATTAAAGTCTCCCATAATCAAAATCCTACATTTTTTCTCCCGTGCCATGTTAACAACTGAGTTTATGACTTCAATAGTACCTATATGACTTTCCTCATAAATTTCAAGCCTATTTTGGTTCCTTGGTGGGTTGTATACAACAGTTATTATAATACTCTCTGACCCAGTATTTATGAGAGCAACAAGAAATTCCCTGAACTCACTCTCTATAGCCAAGTTTATTTCTTCAACTTGAAACCTCTCACTTATGAGCAGTGCTATCCCTCCACCAGTCCTCTCACATCTTTCAACCCTTAGTATTCTGAAGCCCTTAGGAAAAACTGTGACACTGTTTATGTCCTCACTCAACTTAGTCTCTGTAATTGCTACTATATCTGCCTTACTGTTGTGAATCCTATCTTTTAATTCTACTGCCTTACCAGCTAATCCATCAGCATTTGTGTATAGCAATCTTAATGAGGCCCCATCCCCTGATCTTCTGTCATTATCTTCTTTATCTCCCCTTTGTCTGGAAGTATTCTGTAACAAAAATTTTTCTTCTCTTCTTCATTTCTCTCATCATTTAACCTTCTTGCCTCTTGCAACAAGTTTTTGATCTTTCCCATCTCTTCCTGTGTTCTGTATCGTCTAATGAACACTTCTTTGCATTCTTGAAGGTCTTTTAGACTTTTTTTTCTCAACAATATTTCCCTACATGTTTCCCCTCTCTCAAAGGTTACTTTTGTTGGTCTCGGCTTTTCTTCCCTCGAATATTTACCTAGTTGGTGTATGTTTACAATATCCTCAGGACCACATACTACTCCAAGCTTTCTTATCAGGTCTACAACCCTAGCTTTATTTTCTTCAAGTCTCCCCTACCATGTTGGCTCCCGGGATTCACCTATGCCTGAGATTACCACTGTCTTCTCCTTATCAAGTGCCTGTCTGATGAGTGGGTTTGCCCTTTCCATCACAACGTCTTTCATTTTTTCGATTACTGTCTCTTTATAGTCAACTGTGTGTGTGTGTGTGTGTGTGTGTGTGTGTGTGTGTGTGTGTGTGTGTGTGTGTGTGTGTGTGTGATTACGTAATTGTGATTACCTAATTGTGTTTACGGGAAAGAGCCCAAAGCTCGTATCATCCCGTCTCCTGATCGGTTCCATTTTTGACTTAGTGATACTTATCATACCTGTCCTTAAAACTATGGATTGAGATAGCATTAACTACCTCCTCGCTTAGCCAATTCCAATTATCAACTACTCTTACACTGAAAAAGTATTTCCTTACATCCTGCAAAGAACTTTTCTTACGAAGCTTCAAACTATGACCTCTAGTTCTAGAGCCAGCCATATCGAAATATCGATCCCTATCCACTCTATCATAACCATGAAGGAATTTGTGTGTGTGTGTGATTACCTAATTGTGATTACCTAATTGTGTTTACGGTAAAGAGCCCAAAGCTCGTATCTTCCCGTCTCCTCATCGGTTCCATTTTATACTTAGTGATACTTATCATACCTGTCCTTAAAACTATGGATTGAGATAGCATTAACTATCTCCTCGCTTAGTGAATTCCAATTATCAACTACTCTTACACTGAAAAAGTATTTCCTTACATCCTGCAAAGAACTTTTCTTACGAAGCTTCAAACTATGACCTCTAGTTCTAGAGCCAGCCATATCAAAATATCGATCCCTATCCACTCTATCATAACCATGAAGGAATTTAAAGACTGTCACCATATCCCCCCCTCACTCTTCTAGCTTCGAGTGATGGTAAGTCTAATTCCCTCAGCCTCTCATCATAACTGAGGTTGCGTATTTCTGGCACCAGTTTCGTGGCATGTCTTTGAACTTTTTCAAGCTTAGCTATGTGCTTTTTCAAGTGCGGATTCCAAAAGGGGGCTGCATATTCCAGTTTTGGCCTCACAAAGGTTACATAAATATTTCTGAACATTTCCTTGTCCATGTGCCTGAAGGCTACCCTTACATTTGATAAGAATGCATATGCTGCCCTTACTATGCCATTTATATGTATTTCTGGAGACAAATCTGCCAGTATGTTTACTCCTAGATCTCTCTCATTTTCTGTCTCTTGAAGTTGTACTCCAGCCACCAAGTAGTCAAGCTTGGGACTTCTTGCACTTGTACCCATTCTCATTACCTTACATTTTGAAGTATTGAATTTCATTAGCCACTTTTCTGACCACTCATGCAGAATATTTAGATCCTCCTGAAGTTCTCTACCACTGTTCTCGTTTTTTACTTTCTTCACAATCTTTGCATCATCTGCAAACATATTTATGAATGAATTTACAGACTCTGGTAGGTCATTTACATATACAAGGAACAAAAGTGACCCCAAAACTGAACCCTGTGGAACTCCACTACTAACTCTTCTCCATTCAGACACTGAGTGTCTTACTCTAACCCTCTGTTCCCTTCCTTCTAAGTAAGTTTTTATCCATTCCAAAACATTTCCACCTATTCTAGCCATTGATTGCAGCTTCCTAATAAGTCTCCCATGTGGAACAGTGTCAAACGCTTTCTGGAAGTCTAGGAATATGCAATCTGCCCAGCCCTCTCTTTCCTGTAAGATTTGGCTTACCTCATCATAAAATTCTAATAAGTTTGTTACTGTTGATCTACCTTCTCTGAAGCCATGTTGCCTCACTGACAAAAAGTTGAAGGATTCCAAGTGATGAGAGATATGTTTCCTTAGTAGTTTCTCCATAACTTTGCAAACTATGCTGGTCAAGGAAACTGGTCTATAGTTCAGAGCCGTATCCCTCCTTCCCTTTTTGAAGATAGGTATCACATTTGCTTGTTTCCAGCATCTTGGAATCTCCCCCGACTCCAGTGACTCCTTAAATATGATACTTAGTGCCACTGATATTGTGTTTGCGCATTTTTTAAGCACATGAGGGGATATGTCATCGGGACCTGTAGCTTTATGAACATCTAAATCCATCAGCGCTTTGCATACCTCTGTGGCTGTAAGGTTGATGTTCTCTAATACTGGCCCTTGAGCTTCTATCACTGCAATCTGAGGGGGTGGGGTATTTTCTACTGTAAATACTGACTGAAACTCCTTGTTCAATTCTTTGCAGATCTCTTCATCCGTCTCAGTGATGCTTCCATCCGCTCTCTTTAGCCTTAAAACCTGTTCTTTTACCTTCAGTTTTCCTCTGATAAAGCTGTGGAAAAGCTTGGGATTTTCTTTAGCCTTCCTGGTGATGTCCCTCTCATAGTCTCTCTCTGCCTCTCTCCTTTTACTTAGGTAGTCATTTCTTGCTCTTTAGTAGGTTTGCCAGGCATTTATGTTTTTTCTCCTCCTATACCTTTTCCAGCATTTGTCTCTCCACTCCTTAGCTCTTTTACACCCGTTATCGAACTATTTCTCTCTGGCATGAATTACACCTACTTTGGTGACAGGTATGCAGCAATCTACTATCTTCCCATATTTCTCACAAAAGATGTCATACATTTCTTGTACAGATTTGTTGTAAAATAAGGTTCTCCAGTCAATAACTGCAAAAAGCTCATTCATTTTGATGTAATCTCCTTTCGGATAGTTCCTCCTCATGTCCTCAGTACCTCTACTCTCAGGAAGAATATCTTCAATGATATACTCCATCAACAACACACAGTGGTCACTCTTTCCAATTGGTGGTTCATACTCAATTTTTTCAATATCCAACACATTATCTGTGAACACTAGATCAAGTAGTGATGGCTCATCCCCACCCCTGGCCCTTGATGG
The DNA here is from genome assembly GCA_037179515.1 of Halocaridina rubra. Classification (NCBI taxonomy): domain Eukaryota; kingdom Metazoa; phylum Arthropoda; class Malacostraca; order Decapoda; family Atyidae; genus Halocaridina; species Halocaridina rubra. Next base: position 41,078 of record JAXCGZ010017635.1, on the reverse strand, counting down.
TTCCATTACATGTTGGTGTAGGAAATTCCCTTGTACGCAATCTAGGAATCTTGCCCCGAATGAGTCCTCACCACTGTGTGGGTCAAGATTTATCCAATCTATCTCTTTATGATTAAAGTCTCCCATAATCAAAATCCTACATTTTTTTTTCCCGTGCCATGTTAACAACTGAGTTTATGACTTCAATAGTACCTATATGACTTTCCTCATAAACTTCAAGCCTATTTTGGTTCCTTGGTGGGTTGTATACAACAGTTATTATAATGCTCTCTGACCCAGTATTTATGCGAGCAACAAGAAATTCCTTGAACTCACTTTCTATAGCCAAGTTTATTTCTTCGACTTGAATCCTTTCACTTATGAGCAGTGCTATCCCTCCACCAGTCCTCTCAGATCTTTCAACCCTTAGTATTCTGAAACCCTTAGGAAAAACTGTGACACTGTTTATGTCCTCACTCAACTTAGTCTCTGTAATTGCTACTATATCTGCCTTACTGTTGTGAATCCTATCTTTTAATTCTACTGCCTTACCAGCTAATCCATCAGCATGTGATTACCTAATTGTGTGTGTGTGTGTGTGTGTGTGTGTGTGTGTGTATGTGTGTGTGTGTGTGTGTGTGTGTGTGTGTGTGTGTGTGTGTGTGTGTAATTACCTAATTGTGTTTACGAGAAAGAGCCCAAAGCTCGTATCTTCCCGTCTCCTGATCAGTTCCATTTTATACTTAGTGTTACTTATCATACCTGTCCTTAAAGCTATGGATTGAGATAGCATTAACTACCTCCTCGCTTAGCGAATTCCAATTATCAACTACTCTTACACTGAAAAAGTGTGTGATTACCTAATTGTGATTACCTAATTGTGTTTACGGGAAAGAGCCCAAAGCTCGTATCTTCCCGTCTCCTCATCGGTTCCATTTTATACTTAGTGATACTTATCATACCTGTCCTTAAAACTATGGATTGAGATAGCATTAACTACCTCCTCGCTTAGCCAATTCCAATTATCAACTACTCTTACACTGAAAAAGTATTTCCTTACATCCTGCAAAGAACTTTTCTTACGAAGCTTCAAACTATGACCTCTAGTTCTAGAGCCAGCCATATCAAAATATCGATCCCTATCCACTCTATCATAACCATGAAGGAATTTAAAGACTGTCACCATATCCCCCCCTCACTCTTCTAGCTTCGAGTGATGGTAAATCTAATTCCCTCAGCCTCTCATCATAACTGAGATTGCGTATTTCTGGCACCAGTTTCGTGGCATGTCTTTGAACTTTTTCAAGCTTAGCTATGTGCTTTTTCAAGTGCGGATTCCAAAAGGGGGCTGCATATTCCAGTTTTGGCCTCACATAGGTTACATAAATATTTCTGAACATTTCCTTGTCCATGTGCCTGAAGGCTACCCTTACATTTGATAAGAATGCATATGCTGCCCTTACTATGCCATTTATATGTATTTCTGGAGACAAATCTGCCAGTATGTTTACTCCTAGATCTCTCTCATTTTCTGTCTCTTGAAGTTGTACTCCAGCCACCGAGTAGTCAAGCTTGGGCCTTCTTGCACTTGTACCCATTCTCATTACCTTACATTTTGAAGTATTGAATTTCATTAGCCACTTTTCTGACCACTCATGCAGATTATTTTGATCCTCCTGAAGTTCTCTACCATTGTTCTCGTTTTTTTACTTTCTTCACAATCTTTGCATCATCTGCAAACATATTCATGAATGAATTTACAGACTCTGGTAGGTCATTTACATATACAAGGAACAAAAGTGGCCCTAAAACTGAACCCTGTGGAACTCCACTACTAACTCTTCTCCATTCAGACACTGAGTATCTTACTCTAACCCTCTGTTCCCTTCCTTCTAAGTAAGTTTTTATCCATTCCAAAACATTCCCACCTATTCTAGCCATTGATTGCTGGCTAGTACAGTGGTAACACGCTGGCTTCGCATTCATGAGGTCGAAAGATCGGTTCCCGTCCAAGACCGAGAATTTAAGCTGTTTACTGGCAGGAACTGCTGTGGGTGGACACCACAGTGGGGGGTTGGGGCTTACCCTGGCTGACGAATACCCATTGTATTGAAATGGAAATAAAGTATTATTATTATTATCCTAATAAGTCTCCCATGTGGAACAGTGTCAGACACTTTCTGGAAGTCTAGGAATATGCAGTCTGCCCAGCCCTCTCTTTCCTGTAAGATTTGGCTTACCTCATCATAAAATTCTAATAAGTTTGTTACTGTTGATCTACCTTCTCTGAAGCCATGTTGCCTCACTGACAAAAAGTTGAAGGATTCCAAGTGAAGAGAGATATGTTTCCTTAGTAGTTTCTCCATAACTTTGCAAACTATGCTGGTCAAGGAAATTGGTCTATAGTTCAGAGCCGTATCCCTCCTTCCCTTTTTGAAGATAGGTATCACATTTGCTTGTTTCCAGCATCTTGGAATCTCCCCCGACTCCAGTGACTCCTTAAATATGATACTTAGTGCCACTGATATTGTGTTTGCGCATTTTTTAAGCACATGAGGGGATGTGCATGTATGTGTGCTTACGGAAAAGAGCCCAAAGCTCGTATCTTCCCGTCTCCTGATCTGTTCCATTGTGTACTTAGTGATACTTATCATATCTATCCTTAAAACTATGAATTGAGTTAGCATTAACTACCTCCTCGCTTAGCGTATTCCAATTATCAACTACTCTTACACTAAAAAAGCACTTCCTTACATCCTGCAAAGAAGTTTTCTTACGAAGCTTCAAACTATGACCTCGAGCTTTAGAGGCAGCCATATCAAAATATCGATCCCTATCCACTCTGTCATAACCATGAGGGAATTTAAAAATTGTCACCATATCCCCCTCAATCTTCTAGCTTCGAGTGCTGGTAAATCTAATTCCCTCAGCCTCTCATCATAACTGAGATTGCTTATTTCTGGCACCAGTTTCGTGGCATGTCTTTGAACTTTTTCCAGCTTAACTACGTGCTTTTTCAAGTGCGGATTCCAAAATGGGGCTGCCTATTCAAGTTTTGGCCTCACATAGGTTACATAAATATTTCTGGACACTTCCTTGTCCATGTGCCTGAAGGCTACCCTTGCATTTGCTAAGAAAGCATATTCTGCTCTTACTATGCCATTTATATGCATTTATGGAGAGAAATCTGCCAGTATGTTTACTCCTAGATCTCTTTCATTCTCTCTCTTGAAGTTGTACTCCTGCCACCGAGTAGTCAAGCTTAGGCCTTCTTGCTTTTGTGTTATAGACCTTCAGTTTTATCTTTTCCGATATGGATCTTTTTCTGAGAAGTGTCATTAGACTGAACAGGGATCTCTTATCGACTCCAATTCTTTCATTATTTTCCTCATTCATTTTATCGTCGTTTGCAATTATTACCAGATATCTTGAAGGCTGCTGCCACTCCGATTTCCGCTCCATCAATGTTGACCTTTCCATACCGTTCCGTTCTTTTAACGATCTCCATTATTTTTGTTTCTTTCCTCATTTATTCTCAGCCCTATTGTTTCTGAAGCTCTGAAATTATTTATTTGCCTTTCCTTGCTTCTTAAATCCTCTGCATGAATTTATATCAGTGTCATCTGCATAGCCCAAGCAGTTGACCGTCACTTCTCCAAACCTTATCGCTAATGGCCTATTTGCGATTGATCTTGACACATATTCCATCATGATATTAAACAAGAGAAGGAATAGTGTACATCCCTATTGCAAACCTGTATTAATATCTAAAGGTGTTGAAACTTTTTTTCCCATATTTAAGACAACACTTTATATATTTATAGCAGGCCTGGGTGACCCTGAAAAGTTCATCTAGCATACCCAGTTTCCTTATTATGCGCCGGGGCATTGACTGTTGATGTATGCTATCATATGCCCGCTTGAAATTCATAGATATCTGCAATTGGTATTTACCATATTCTCAGAGGTTTTGATGACCTGTCGTACTGTGAATAGGTGGTCAGTTGCTGGTCTTCCTATCCAGCGCCTAGATGGATATTCCTCAAAAGAAAACGAAAAAGGAAAAAAAGATTAAAAAAAAAAAAAAAAAACTTGAGCATGGTTTCAGATTTTTTTTTTTTATAATTGTGACACCAGGCCGGGCAAAAAAAATAAATCTACCCTAATCAAGCCTGGGCACGAAGAAAACAAAAAGAGAAACAGAGATGGGAGTGTTGTGACCTGTCAGATGTGAAGCCACTATAAGACATGTGTAACGAATATCCAAGATATTCGGTGTTGATGTAGGCATAGAAAGAGAACCGTAACTGAAGGAAGACTTAACATCGAACTGTCCTAGACAGTCTTATTTAAGTCCACAAGACCCTTCAGCTGTAGTACTACAACGGGCGATTGGTGCCATGGGCCAACCTGGTCTTAGATGATGATTTTTAAAATTTTGTATGCAGTGACAGGTAGATTTATCTCCCTAAAATTGCTACACATTAGTTTTTTTTTAATTTTTCATATGTCATGCCCGTAATAAATCCCTCTTCCCATTGATCTGGTATAATTTCTTCTCCCCATATCACTGTCATTAGGTCGAAGAGTTTCACTTCAAGATGTTTCACCCCCAAATTTCCTTTATGTGTAAAATTTAGTGTATCTCTCTCTCTCTCTCTCTCTCTCTCTCTCTCTCTCTCTCTCTCTCTCTCTCTCTCTCTCTGTGTGTGTGTGTGTGTGTTGACGAACTAGGCATCCCCCAGGGTAATATTTTGGAGACTCTCTCTCTCTCTCTCTCTCTCTCTCTCTCTCTCTCTCTCTCTCTCTCTCTCTCTCTCTCTCTGATGACGAAGCAGGATTTCCCCAGGGTAATATTTTGGAGAGACTCTCTCTCTCTCTCTCTCTCTCTCTCTCTCTCTCTCTCTCTCTCTCTCTCTCTCTCTCTCTCTCTCTCTCTCTCTCTCTCTCTCTCTGATGACGAAGCAGGATTTCCCCAGGGTAATATTTTGGAGAGACTCTCTCTCTCTCTCTCTCTCTCTCTCTCTCTCTCTCCTCTCTCTCTCTCTCTCTCTCTCTCTCTCTCTCTCAATAAATTACGGGTTTGTTATCTATAGTTTGCCGGATACACAACATCAAAGATATTGCCGACATCTTGTTTCAAAAGTTATCGTTCACGTATGAAAATGTTTATTAATTTATTCGGTTTTAATTATTTTAATATCTTTATGAGGTATTTAATTTCCTGTCAGTCATGTTCAGAGTGTTGATATTTATTTCTTTTATTGCCGTAGTGACCATTGTTTTTTCGGAATAAGAGAGTGAAAAAATGTATACAAGACGAAATACAGTGAAATAATTAGCAAGTGTCGGGTTGCTGGGGTTCATCGGGAGTGGGAGAGACACTGTCTGCCAGACGTACGAGAATTTCAACCGCTCTTAAATTGGGTACTTTTATAGCATGTGGTCTAGCCAAGCCTCTAGTCCTCTGTACTTTAACCTAACCAAACCTGATCGTTTCGTATCTGCTCTCATGCTGATTATTAGTCAATAAGCAAACGAAATGTGTTTAGTTAATGCGATGTTATTATTACCTTAAGTTATTGTCATAATACTTATAAAGTATCAAGAATAATAACATAGTACCAGCAAAAACAGCTACAACATTAGTAGCAACCAGTTTATTTTATCCTTTATTAATAATCGTCTATATAGCAGATATGTAATGATGATTTGGTTAGGTTAAGTTAAAGTTCAGAAAACTACAGATACTGAGGTAGACCGCATGCTATTTCAGCATCAAATATTATTATTATTAAGGATATTATTATTATTATTATTATTATTATTATTATTATTATTATTTTATTATTATTATTATTATTATTATTATTATTATTATTATTATTATTATTATTATCTTGGTCTTCCACCTCCTCATAGCCCCCCAATATTCGTTATAAAACTATTACTGATAAAACAGAGGAGGTGTGGAGTACAACCCTCATATAATATTTTTTTAATACTTATTGGAACTTTTTTTATGTCTTTATGCTTCTTCCTATCTCTGTATCCCTCTCGTATAAAAGTCAAAGAGAAGTCTTATCGAAGCAGATGATATACGACCCCTTTTCTCTTTCTCTCCCTCACTCTCTCCCCCCATTACCTCCCTCACTCCCTAATAATAATGTCTGTAGGCCGCTATCTACGGTTTTATGATGGGTATGTTATCGCCTTTTTAATACTAATGTATATTGATTTTTTTGCCCTCAGCATGTATATATATGTACACAATATCTATCTATCTCTCTCTAGATAATAAGAAAATATCATTGCTACTACTACTCGATCTTTCTAAAGCTTTTGATAGTGTACACCATACCACTCTATTAGAAAAATGCAAAAAAATGAACATTGACCCAAGCTGGTTCGAGAACTATTTAAAAAACCGCTACCAGTCAGTCAGAATAAAAGATGTAGTCTCAAGTCGCAAGAAGGTATTGTTTGGGGTCCCTCAGGGATCGATCCTAGGACCTATACTTTTTCTAATATATGTAAACGATCTAGTAAAATATTTACCTAACTGTTATGTCATTCAATATGCTGACGATACTCAAATCTTAATTGAAGGAGAAATTAATGATTTAGAAAATATTATTCGTAGAGCAGAAGAAATTTTGTATATGGCTAAACGTTACTTTCTAAAAAATGGTCTGTTACTTAATGAAACTAAAACCCAATCTATTCTTATCGGATCCAGACAATTATTATCAGAAGTTGATGACAATCTTCATATAAATTTTAACGGTAATATCATTAAGCCAATGAACTCGGTAAAGAACCTAGGTGTCTATTTTGACCGTTACATGAATTTTGAAATGCATATAGATGAAATTTATAAAAAAGTAATGGGTACTCTAATATATCTAAATAGGGTAAAAGACTCATTTGAAACATCAACTCGTATAATAATTGTCCAGTCCTTAGCTATGAGTTTAATTAATTACTGTCTCAAAGTTTGGGGATGTACAAATAAGACTCAATTACAAAGAATACAAAAGTTACAAAACTTTGCAGCACGAGTGGCTGTTGGCAATGTAAGAAAATACGAGCACATCTCTCCTGTTTTAAAAGATCTAGAATGGATAAAGATTAGAGATAAATATGTTTTTGATATATGTACCTTTGCTTTTAATATACTAAGAAACAATATTCCTGATTGCTTGTATAATTTTTCTACAGTAAGCTCAGTTACCGGGTTAACTACCCGTCAAGGGGAAGATTTATTAGTACGAAGGTCTAAAACTGATATTGGCTCAAGAGATATAAACATTCGTGGACCTCATTTATATAATCAGCTTCCCAGAGAACTAAAAAATGCTGGTTCAGTGTATACTTTTAAATATAATCTTAAGAAGTTACTCTTAAAGGAAGATTTTACTTGTAAATTTTAATGGTACACTCATCTTTATGATTTGTTTGTTTTAGTATGTCTATATCGTACACCACAGATGTCTATCAGGAATATATATGTATCTTATTTAAATACCCAATGTACATTGGAATAAAGGATTATTATTATTATTATTATTATTACTCTCTCTCTCTCTCTCTCTCTCTCTCTCTCTCTCTCTATATATATATATATATATATATATATATATATATATATATATATATATATATATATATATATATATATATATATATGTGTGTGTGTGTGTGTGTGTGTGTGTATATATATATATATATATATATATATATATATATATATATATATATATATATATATATATATATATATATATATATATATATATATATATATATATATATATATATATATATATATATATATATATATATATATATATATATATATATATGTATATATATATATATATGTATATATATATATATGTATATATATATATATATATATATATATATATATATATATATATATATATATATATATATGTGTATATATATATATATATATATATATATATATATATATATATATATATATATATATATATATATAATCGTAATCGCCGTGGCTCAATCGGTAGCGTCCGCGACTCTGAGGCGTCAGGTCGAGGGTTCGCGCCCCGTCACGGTCTGAGGTTAGCAAGGGCATGCACTCAGGGCAACGATTACATCTGCCAAAACAAGTCCTTCGCAAGAAGGCAACCGTCCTAGCCCTTGGTAGAAAAGGGAGTCCGTGACGTAAAACCGGAACCGGAACGATATATATATATATATATATATATATATATATATATATATATATATATATATATATATATATATATATAATCCCTCGTTTGAAGTGGGTGTCTGAGCCAATGGAAAAAAAGCACTTCTATATGTGGGAGGAAAATGTGGAAATTCCTAGTTTCCACTGTATTCCCCACTTACTCGACTCGTACGACATGCAGAGGAACATGGTGAAGGATTCTTGCCCTCTCTCTCACACACACACACAAACACACACACAAGGAGTTTCAGTCAGTATTTACAGTAGAAAATACCCCACCCCCTCAGATTGCAGTGATAGAAGCTCAAGGGCCGGTATTAGAGAACATCAACCTTACAGCCACAGAGGTATGCAAAGCGCTGATGGATTTAGATGTTCATAAAGCTACAGGTCCCGATGACATATCCCCTCATGTGCTTAAAAAATGCGCAAACACAATATCAGTGGCACTAAGTATCATATTTAAGGAGTCACTGGAGTCGGGGGAGATTCCAAGATGCTGGAAACAAGCAAATGTGATACCTATCTTCAAAAAGGGAAGGAGGGATACGGCTCTGAACTATAGACCAGTTTCCTTAACCAGCATAGTTTGCAAACTTATGGAGAAACTACTAAGGAAACATATCTCTCTTCACTTGGAATCCTTCAACTTTTTGTCAGTGAGGCAACATGGCTTCAGAGAAGGTAGATCAACAGTAACAAACTTATTAGAATTTTATGATGAGGTAAGCCAAATCTTACAGGAAAGAGAGGGCTGGGCAGATTGCATATTCCTAGACTTCCAGAAAGCGTTTGACACTGTTCCACATGGGAGACTTATTAGGAAGCTGCAATCAATGGCTAGAATAGGTGGAAATGTTTTGGAATGGATAAAAACTTACTTAGAAGGAAGGGAACAGAGGGTTAGAGTAAGACACTCGGTGTCTGAATGGAGAAGAGTTAGTAGTGGAGTTCCACAGGGTTCAGTTTTAGGGCCACTTTTGTTCCTTGTATATGTAAATGACCTACCAGAGTCTGTAAATTCATTCATGAATATGTTTGCAGATGATGCAAAGATTGTGAAGAAAGTAAAAAACGAGAACAATGGTAGAGAACTTCAGGAGGATCTAAATAATCTGCATGAGTGGTCAGAAAAGTGGCTAATGAAATTCAATACTTCAAAATGTAAGGTAATGAGAATGGGTACAAGTGCAAGAAGGCCCAAGCTTGACTACTCGGTGGCTGGAGTACAACTTCAAGAGACAGAAAATGAGAGAGATCTAGGAGTAAACATACTGGCAGATTTGTCTCCAGAAGTACATATAAATGGCATAGTAAGGGCAGCATATGCATTCTTATCAAATGTAAGGGTAGCCTTCAGGCACATGGACAAGGAAATGTTCAGAAATATATATGTAACCTATGTGAGGCCAAAACTCGAATATGCAGCCCCCTTTTGGAATCCGCACTTGAAAAAGCACATAGCTAAGCTTGAAAAAGTTCAAAGACATGCCACGAAACTGGTGCCAGAAATACGCAATCTCAGTTATGATGAGAGGCTGAGGGAATTAGACTTACCATCACTCGAAGCTAGAAGAGTGAGGGGGGATATGGTGACAGTCTTTAAATTCCTTCATGGTTATGATAGAGTGGATAGGGATCGATATTTTGATATGGCTGGCTCTAGAACTAGAGGTCACAGTTTGAAGCTTCGTAAGAAAACTTCTTCGCAGGATGTAAGGAAATACTTTTTCAGTGTAAGAGTAGTTGATAATTGGAATTCGCTAAGCGAGGAGGTAGTTAATGCTATCTCAATCCATAGTTTTAAGGACAGGTATGATAAGTATCACTAAGTATAAAATGGAAGCGATCAGGAGACGGGAAGATACGAGCTTTGGGCTCTTTCCCGTAAACACAATTAGGTAATCACACTGTCTGAATGGAGAAGAGTTAGTAGTAGAGTTCCACAGGGTTCAGCTTTAGGGCCACTTTTGTTCCTTTTATATGTAAATGACCTACCAGAGTCTGTAAATTCATTCATGAATATGTTTGCAGATGATGCAAAGATTGTGAAGAAAGTAGGAAATGAGAAAAATGGTAGAGAACTTCGCGAAGATCTAAATAGTCTGCCTGAGTGGTCAGAAAAGTGGCTAATAAAATTCAATACTTCAAAATGTAAGGTAATGAGAATGGGTACAAGTGCAAGAAGGCCCAAGCTTGATTACTCGGTGGCTGGAGTACAACTTCAAGTGACAGAGAATGAGAGAGATCTAGGAGTAAACATACTGGCAGATTTGTCTCCAGAAATGCATATAAATGGCATAGTAAGGGCAGCATATGCTTTCTTAGCATATACAAGGGTAGCCTTCAGACACATTGACAGGGAAGTGCTCATAAATAAATATGTAACCTATGTGAGGCCAAAACTTGAATATGCAGCCCCGTTTTGGAATCCGCACTTGAAAAAGCATGTAGTTAAGCTGGAAAAAGTTCAAAGACATGCCACGAAACTGGTGCCAGGAATATGCAATCTCAGTTATGATGAGAGGCTGAGGGAATTTGACTTGCCATCACTCGAAGCTGGAAGATTACGGGGGGGATATGGTGATAGTTTTTAAATTCCTTCATAGTTATGACAGAGTGGATAGGGATCGATATTTTGATATGGCTGGCACTAGAACTAGAGGTCATAGTTTGAAGCTTCGTAAGAAAACTTCTTTTCAGGATGTAAGGAAATACTTTTTTAGTGTAAGAGTAGTTGATAACAGGAATTCGCTAAACGAAGAGGTAGTTAATGCTAACTCAATCCATAGTTTTAAGGATAAGTATGATAAGTATCACTAAGTACAATATGGAACCGATCAGGAGACGGAAAGTTACGAGCTTTGGGTTCTTTCCTGTAAGCACAATTAGGCAATAACACTTAGGTAATTTTACACACACACACACACACACACACACACACACATACATGCATACATACATACATACATACATACATACATACATATATATATATATATATATATATATATATATATATATATATATATATATATATATATATATATATATATATATATATATATATATATATATATATATATATATATATATATATATATATATATATAATATGTGGCTTTGATAAAGATAAAAATCTGTTTTGTAGCTTGTATTAGAATAGATAGATAGATAGATTAACAGATAGATAGGGCAAAACAGACCCCATCATAAGTATTATATTTCCAATTAACACTCAAAAGGGGCGTGGCTTGACATTGAAGGGGGAGGAGAAATCTACGTCTTAACATATAAATAAAAAATAACAGATGTGTTTTCTTATTAATTAAAGGTAAAACATAAGTGCCTTATTACTTATATGGAAATGAGTGTGTTTGTATGTGTGTTTGCGTGCATGTGTGTAATGGTATGGAAGCAACTAAATATAGATACATCAGTTGATAAACATACTGTTTTACAAGTATGATTCATGTATATTCTGATGCTCGTCTAAGGAATGATATGCGTGTGTTAATATGCATATATTTGTGTGTGTGAGAGAGAGATACATACTTGGATTATAGGGAGTGGCAGAGAGAGAGAGAGAATTATATGTTGCATATGTAGGATCTGTTTTGAATATAACGATTAACAAATGTTCATCTATCTTTCCCTCGTATGCCCGTTCAGGAGCTGTTAAATGTCATGTCTAGACTACTTAGAGACGACACTCAAGTGGTAGAACTAGAAAATTGCCTTTTGAGTTTAGTTATTAAGTGTCATTATTTGGTGGAATGTGAGTGTGGATTAAGATCGGATGAAAAGAGAAAATAAGACTCGTGATATTCGTTGTTGTTTTTTATATTGCAATTAGTGTGGTAATTATGAAGTTGAAGCCTATAATTGATTTGGACAGTGAAATATGGTTTTGGAAGCGATATCCCATGTGACATGATCGATGTTGGTTGAAATTTTCGTCGGAAATGAGCTGTTTTTAAGATATACCGTCACCATATATAACCCAACTGACTCAGAATTGATCATTTTTTTATGTCCCGAGTTAACGCAGCCAATTCCTAAAGTTTCAACCTGAACTTTCGCGTTTGGGTTGTCTAGTAAACAGAGACTTATTGTCTACAAGGAGGTGAAAAACGGAGACACCTACGAACTTTTATGAGTGAATGAACACGTGCGCAACTTGTCGTTAAAAGAAGTTCATTGGTTGTGCTGGAAAGGGATTCCTATCTCTTAAATATCAAGTCGGTTATTTTCTGGGGCTGACTTAACCCAACTAACCTAGCCACACCTAAGTTAATATTATAATTAAAAGCCGGTTTTACGTCACGGACTCCCTTTTCTGCCTAGGGCTAGGACGGTTACCTTCTTGCAAAGGACTTGTTTTGGCAAATGTAATCGTTACCCTGAGTGCTAACCTCAGACCGTGGAGGGACGGGAACCCTCGACCTGCTGCCTCAGAGTCGCGGACGCTGCCGCTTTGCTACGGTGACTAGCTAAGTTAATATTATAATGAAAACCCATAATTCTTAGTAGTATTTTGTTTGGTTTGGTTAGGTAAGTTAGTTCATCTCCACTTAAAATGCGAGTTGATATTTAAGAGTCAGGGGACATGCTGCAGTGGCACTATTTTTTTTTTTTCCATGCTAAAAACTGTACATAGAGAAAATGTCCCTTTGGTCTACTACCAGTTTTTTGCCCAGAATGAGGTAGCTAGTAATAAATACTAATTATTGCGATGTTTTAATAATTTTTTTTAGTTTGTATAAAATTATCGTAATTTACATATGAGTAAACTTTGTTATTAGACCTCTATAGTTGGTCCGCGGTTTCTCATTGGTAGAGTGCACGTACTCAGGAAGCTATGATCTTGGATGCGAACCCACAGCGGTACGTTAGGAAGGGTATCCAGACTCATTCACCCAAGTCCTACATGTATCTGTCCACCCCCATTCGGGTTAATGAGGAAGATATTAAGCCAGGGTAGAAACCTCAAAGGGATTTCATTATAATATTTTGTGCTGAAAATAGAGGCCGCGGTAGCTCATTGGTAGACCGCGATAGTCGGGAAGTGACAAGCCTGACCAACGTATGTTCCATCCCGCCGCGAGGCGTTAGGATGGACATGCAGCCTTAAACCTCCAGCTCAAATATGTCTGTATCCACCCCTTCTGAATGGGACCTATTAGTAATACACAAAAACGGCAAAAAAATTTGTATTGTCAATATTTCAACCATTCTCTCTTGTCCTGGGACATTAGTAGAGAGAGAGAGAGAGAGAGAGAGAGAGAGAGAGAGAGAGAGAGAGAGAGAACATTATTCAATGTATAGTTCATATCTTTTTATATTTGGTGTCTCTG
>JAXCGZ010017635.1:17500-22500 GCA_037179515.1 Halocaridina rubra | reverse complement strand
ATATTATTTTATAATATTTACTTTAAAGTAAATCCCCGTCTCCTGGTCGGTTCCAGTTTTGTACTTGAGTGATACTAATCATACTTGTCCTTAAAACTATGGATTAATTTTTCTTATTCAAATAACTGTTCTTGGAGACATATGCACATGGGCATTCCCAGTGATATTGCAGTTGTTAAACATTACAATCTATATTTGGTCATGTATAAATCAAATGTTAATAGAATTTGCAATTCATTTTAAACATCATACCAATGTAATTAAGAATAAATATAGTGTAACAATTGATTGCTGGCAGAAGAGCACTGCGTTTATTAATTAAGAGTAATATTATTATGGTTTACTTGTATGGATTGAGTTTAACTACCTCTTCGCTTTATGTGTAAGAGAGAGAGAGAGAGAGAGAGAGAGAGAGGAGAGAGAGAGAGAGAGAGAGAGAGTTCCTAATGTAGGTACAAATTTAGTCTTGTCTGTCCATCTGTCACATTCTTGATATGATAAGAATAGCGTAAGAAAAAGCTATTTTTGATTGCCTGTCAAAGTTATCGTTTAAAAACTTCTTTCTGATTCTCCTCTTTACCTTTTTTCTCTCCCTAGCATTCTTCTTCTTATCGTTATTCGTTGATTATTATTATTATTATTACTATTATTATTATTATTATTATTATTATTATTATTAGTTAACTTTTTCTTGTCTTGTGTCTGCTACGTTGTATCAGTTTTGTCACCAACTTCTTTGCCTTCTTGGAATTGGGTGACTTCAAGCAAGTGAGGCACTGAGCGACCTCTGCATCCCATAGTCTCTCTCTCTCTCTCTCTCTCTCTCTCTCTCTCTCTCTCTCTCTCTCTCTCTCTCTCTCTCTCTCTCTCCAGTATCTTCTTTCCTTTTACTCTTTTACTCTGCGTCTGTCTCGTGTTCCCTTTCCTATCGTTGTCAGAGATATCTGACTCAGTGTCATGTGGTTGACAAGTATTGGTGACCAGCGTCCGGTTGAAGAACTTATGCTGGCAGAGTCGAGGGGCCACCTGTAGCCGCATTCGCAAGGAAGACTATGTGCCATCTATCATCAATAGAGCTACTGTCCCTCTCCAGATGTGGTGCCTACCGAACATCCACCCACTTTGCCTAGCCATAACCCAATTAAAATCTCTATCTCTGTGTATTTTTGTTTTTATTATGATTTTGACACCAGGACCCGCCAAAAATAAAATAGATAATTCTGCCCTCATCGGGCCTGGGCACGAAGAAAAACATGAAGTAATGAGAAACAGAGATGGGGAGTGTTGTTACTTTTCAGATGTGAAGGGATGATATGAGATGTGTAAAGAATCATCATCATATACCTTGGCTGTTTCCTCCAATTTGGGGGGTAGCCGACATAAAAAAAAAAAGAAACAATAAAGGGATTACTTTGCTCTATGGGCAATGACGAGGGAGCTAGCGACCATTCAGATGGCACTGCTGGAGTGCCACAGCCCATCCTCCTTGCTCTTCCACAACCTGTGTCGCTTCATAATGCCAACTCCCCTACTGCCTCTACCACAAGGCCACCTCTGGAAGATGCAGCCCCGTGGTAACAGCAGATGCCCATCAGAGCTGTGTCACAATCGCTCGCCACTCATTCCTATTCCTAGCACGCTCACTTGCTTCCCTCACATCCATCCTCCTATCATTCAGGGCTCTCCTTACTCCATCCATCCACCCAAACCTAGGCCTCCCTCTAGCATTTCTCCCATCAGCTCTCGCATTCATCATCTTTTTTAGCAGTCTTTCATCATCCATCCTTTCCACATGGCCAAACCATCTCAGAACATTTATATCTACTCTGGCTGCCAATTCTCTCCTCACATCCGTTCTTGTTCTCACCACTTCATTCCTAACCCTACCCAACCGAGATACACCAATCATACTCCTCAGGCATTTCATCTCAAACACATTTAATTTTCGTTTCTCACTGACTTTCATAACCCATAACTTTGATCCATACATCACAGTTGGCTCAACCACTTTCTCATACAAAACTTTCTTAACATTCATTTCCAACCTTTTATTCTTCATCACTCCTTTCAACCCACCCAACACTTTACATCCTTCATTCACTCTGAGACACATCTTCTTCCACTCCACCATTTACAGCAGTGTAAAGAATATCCAAGAATATTTGGTGTTGATGTAGACATAGAAAAAGAATGACTGCAATTGGTCTGGCAACCTAGGGACTTGAAGTCCCTGCCTCCTTGGAAGCTGTTGAAGGCGCTTGTATTAGAGGAGTGTTATTCATTCTTAAGTTAGTCAGAATTCTTAGTCATGTTGTCAGAGAGTCCAGGACAAGTCCTCAGTCACTCTAGGTAGTCAGACTCAACCATCAGGCAGCTTCAAGGATAAACTAAGTAGAAATATAGCCGCAGATATGAGAATACTATATCCTTGGATTCTATGGGGCTAGAAATTGCTGTGAGAATACTTCAATAATAAATATGTAGCCCATTTTCCCAAGACCCATGTTTGATGATCGTCTTCCTCTAGCGGGTACATATGTCATGCAAAGTGGAAGGCTATGACTTCGTAAAAGTCGATTGTTTGTGGTGGAGCGAGGGGATTGGAAACCCCATCCTTTGTATTTGCCCCCTGCAATAAAGTCAGGGTTTTACCTTGACTCAACCAACCCTCATATAAAGGGGATTATTGTCCTTTTATGCGTGTATATATATATATATATATATATATATATATATATATATATATATATATATATATATATATATAGATAGATAGATAGATAGATAAATAGATATGAAGATATAGAATGCTCTTATTATTAATTCCATAAATGAATATTTTTATATGGGGCAACACTGACCATTACTGCTCTAACTCTGACTTGGCAACGCTGTTCCCCCTATTTTAAGGTGGGGAAAAGGGATGTGGGGAGCAGTTACCCCTTTGGTTGGTTGGTTTTATTCGCGTTTTATTGGTACTAACTGCACACCACAAAGCATAACAAGAGTTTTAAGATGAACCAGATGGATGGGAGGGGAAGGATGGCTGTCTGAATGTGTGTGCGGATTTGTTGTGTGGGTTTGTGTATCTATGTACGTATTTTTGTTTGTGTCTTGCTATGTGTGTTTGTGTCTTATATATGTGTTTATGTCTGTCTATGTAAGTTTGAGACTCTGTATAAATGTATGTGAATGGATATAATCTTGAGTGTGTACAAGTATTTGTTTGTATATGTATATTTCATTTTATAGGTGTCTGCATAAATTTACATTGGCATATGTGATTGCCATGACACTTAATCGTAGCATTATTATTATTATTATTATTATTATATTATTATTATTTTTATTTTTATTATTATTATTATATTTATTATTATTATTATTATTATTATTATTATTATTATTATTATATTTGTTATTACTATTGTTATTGATGTCGTTTTTGTTGTTGTTTTGATTAAGGCAAAATAGTTGTCCTAAAGAGAGAGAGAGAGAGAGAGAGAGAGAGAGAGAGAGAGAGAGAGAGAGAGAGAGAGAGAGAGAGAGAGAGAGAGAGAATATACACATTAAAGTTTGTAACTTTTAGGTGTGAATCTATCCGTCAAAAATATTTGTGATCTGATTTTTCCTTATTGGCTGTTTATCCGTACTGACAACGCTGTTTATCTAGTGGGAAAGACAGTTTATCTGCATTTGCAACGTTGTTTATCCCTGTTGGGAACACAGTTTATTCGTATTGGTAACACTGTTTATTCGCATTGGTTATAGTTATTCCGTATTGACAGCTTGTTAGACGCTTGGTGACTGTTAGTGACAACGGTTTGGATCATATGAGGAATTGCCACCCCAAAGTTCGGCAGGAGGACAATTTTTCAGGTGGGGTATCCTGGGGTGACGATTCTTCAGGAGAGCATTTTGGTCAATAATTACGATTTGCGAAATTTAGTAGTTAGCGGATTATTTGAGAATTTTATAGAAAATGAGCAAAACCATGAGGGGGTTGCCGATATTTACCTGAGAGACGGACTGACACTACCAATTCTCAGGTGAACCACGCTGCTGTTTGAACACCCAAATTTACCCTTTTAAGATACAGTAACTAACCAACTAACCTAACCTAGGTTAGGTTAGGTCAGGTCATGTCAGGTGTGGTTAGTTATGTAAAGTATTTTATATATCTTATTTTGGACTTTATAGTCACTGTGGTTGTAGTCTGGGGTGACGATTCTTCATGTGGGAACTCACGGGGGTGACAGTTCTTCAGGTGGATATTCTGGGGTGATAACTCTACATGTGAACCCACTGTTTATCTGGCTTGGTAGCTGGTTATTCGTGTTGGTAATAGTTTATCCGTATGGTAACAGTTTATCTGTCTTGGTAACATTGTTTATCGTAATTGGGAACGTTGTTTGTATCGATGTGGTAACGCTGTTTGTATCTATGTGGTACTAATGTATATACTGTTGAAATCTTGATATTTTGACCTCTCTCTCTCTCTCTCTCTCTCTCTCTCTCTCTCTCTCTCTCTCTCTCTCTCTCTCTCTCTCTGCACCATGATAAATAATAGATTTTATTTAAGTTAAAATTGTTAAATTTATGGGATTTTTATATAGGTTCATAGGGGCGTATTGTCTAAGGAGGGAGGGCAGGAGGAGGAGGAAAAGGAGGAGGATGGGAGCACAAAATGAAAGTAGAAGGAAGAAGACATTGAAGAATAAGAATAGGAGGAGGAGGAGGAGTTACAAGGAGGAAGAAAAGAAGCAGAAGAAGGGTAGGAGTTAGGAGGAGAAGGAGAAAGAAAATATTTTTTAGTCGTCTACTCCTACTACTTCTACTGCTATTACTACTACTACTACTACTACTACTGCTGCTGCAGCTTCTGCTGCTGCTGCTACTACTACTATATTATATCAATCTGTCTATTCATCAATCTATGTATATATATATATATATATATATATATATATATATATATATATATATATATATATATATAT
>JAXCGZ010017635.1:0-15000 GCA_037179515.1 Halocaridina rubra | reverse complement strand
CCTCCTACCTTTACCCTTCTCTCCATCTTCACCCCTCTCTCTCTCAATCTTTTTCCACCTAAGCCCTTCCTCACTCGGCTCTTCACCCCTTCTTCAGTCTTTCCATCACTCCTTCACCCCTTCCTCAATCACATCTTCACCCCTTATTCAGTCTCTCCTTCACCTCTTCTTCAGTGTCTCTTTCACCCTTTTCTCTCTTTCACCCCTTCTTCAGTCTTTGTTTCACCCCTTCTTCATTCTCTCCTTCACCCCTTCTTCAGTCTCTTCTTCACCCCTTCTCCAGAGTCTCCTTCACCCCTTCTTCATTCTCTCCTTCACCCCTTCTTCAGTCACTCCTTCGACCCTTCTTCAGTTATTCCCCCGTATTTTTTCTATGGTAATAACTGTGTGTGGGGCCATGTGCAGCAAGGCACTCCGTCTGATGTACGGATACGGATACGGATAAATAGGGCTAGGATAGGAGGAGAAGGATATTAGTGATGCACAGAAGCATCCTTAGGAATGTAGATAGGCCTGTATGCAATCTTCATAATAAATATTCACTATTGATATTATCTGATGCATCCTTCAACTTACATAATACAATTGAAAATGTCATTTACACAGACATATGTAGAATTAAACTTTTACGAATCAAAGCATCTGGTAAGAAAACTGTTTAGAGTAGAACCTTCAGTTTTTTTTATATTTATTTTTTCATCAGTGAAACACCAGGATAGGCAATGAAAATTGTCCCCCTCGGGTCTGGGCACCAAGAAAACATTTAAGAAAAAGTAGCACCTTAAGGACAAGGTTGAAACAAGAGATTGAGAAACAATATAGCATACAGTCAAAGTAACGGAGACCTTTAAGTAATAATGATGAAAGAAAGGAATAGGAATGCAGATGGGTAGTGTTGTGACTTGTCAGATGTCAAGGGATAAGATATACGACAGAATATTAGGTGTAGATGTACGCATAGGAAGGAACCAATACCGAAAGAAGACTTATCATAGATATTTACTGGCCAGTCCCATATAAGTTCAAAAGCCCTTTGTAGTATCGCAACGGGCGACTGGTGCCATGGGCCTACCTACTACGATGACCTGAACTTCACTTCCCTTGTGCAGATTATGAAATTGCATATCGGTCTCTCTTTGGCTGAGATTTCGTTCAAAAAGAATGTTAGAAACACTTCAGCTTCACTTGTCACAAGAATTCGAAATATTCTTCTTCGAAAAGTTGAAGTCGCTGGAGGACAGAAAAATATACCGCATTTCAAATAGCATCGACATTCTATTCCAACTTAAGCGTCAGAAATAGATGAGGAGAAACAAAAATGTCCATTTACTGTTTTAAAGCGCTGTTATGCATCATAATCATAGATGAGGGGTCACCAGTTAAAGGCAGAGGCAAAGGATAGTGATAGCACTGGAGCCCGACTATATATCTACCATAGAGCCTGTGAGAGGCACTGGCAAGATGGGAGTGAAACGAAGAGGTTGCCTTTTGAAGACTTATAGAAGACTTATTGATCAAAATGGTCAATTAATATACAGTTGATGTAGGCTACATAGTGGACTCTGGGGAGCTATTATACAGATAAGATCATGTTTATAAATATATGACCAGAACGCAGCCCGAAGGATATTTTTAGGTTTATAAACATAGGAATCAGAATGATTCCAGACCAAACCTTGATTTGAATCCTGTGTGTGATTGATAAGAAAAGGCGATGATGCAAGCCTAGGCCCAAGCCGCCTCTCCAATCATCTATTGATCTTCAGGCAGTGGCTGAATAATCAAGTAGACCTATAGGAAATCACTCACTCCCAAATTAATTATCCAATTTAATCAACAATACTGTGAGACAGTGAAATCTAATGCCATTTAGAATGGTAAAACCTGAAGAGGTTGAAGAAATGTGTCAATCCTGTTGCCCAAGTCTGTGTGTAAAACCAGTGTATTTGTAAATTACCTGAAATTGTAAATGTTCAAACTGCCTGATTAATCTTATCCTAGAATATGTATGGATCAAGCCCAGAAGAGGTATCTGATTTAATAAGGTGTTTAAACTGGGATTGAGGTTAGGTTAGGTTAGCATAAGCTAGATTAATTTAGGCTAGACATGGTACGGTCAGTATGCAAAATCTTGCTTTTTACAAATTGGAATTTACAGGCAATTTACAAACGGACTGATTTTATGCACAGTAATATATACTTCTTATACTAATTATAATAATAATAGTGAACCACAGAAAAAAGAATAATATCAGAATATGGTGATGATGCAGTAGTAACCTACTAAAAGCCGTTACCCATTACAGGAGGGTCAGCTTGCAGAATGATAGCGCATGAAGTCTTTGGAAGGTTACAAATACATGAAAAAGAGTTAAGTTTGCCTAAGTGGACATCAGTCATGGAGTGTGAAATCACTGGAATCACACAAGTATTGAGCTCATCGTTAGTACTGGAAAATTTGCACTCAATTTTAGTTATTCAAAATGTGCACTCTTATCACTAAGAACTTTAAAACCAGCTTACAAAACCCTCAGGACTGCAATTCATGAAGCACTTATCACATGTGGAAATATGAACCTAAAAATCATCTTCTCATGGGTACCTTCCCATGTTGGGATAGGTGACAATGAAAAGGCCGACAAGTCTGCAGAGAACGCTGCCGAAGAATCAACATCTCAATCTGTTGTCACCCTGCCTCAATGAAAACAATACTTGAATATAAGATGCAAGAAGACCTGCAACTATTAATATATTCACAGACACACAACAGCAACTCTATCCCACACAATAAATTTTTTTTTTAATATATCTCACGCTTATGGTACAGGAAAAATGCTAACAGATGAACGTGATAGACTTGCTGCTTGCATAAGACTTGGCTACAGACATGTGTGGGAAGTGACATGAAAAAACAGGAATAATACACCCAGAATACTCCAATTATGTTTTATGTGACCCAGAAGGGAGCAATTCTTTAATACATTGTATTAAAGACTGTGTTAAGTTACAGGACTTCAGACCCTCTGGACTGTGTTATTTTGAAATGTTAAAACATTTTTGTATTCCTGACAATTTATTCCCAATATTAAGCGTACAGTATATCCATTACTAAGGATTAAAAACATTTACATCTTTGTGCCTAGTGAAACTTCAAATATATAGTATCTGTAAGGGAATGTAATAATAACCTTTTGAGCATATCTGGGAGTGCCTGTGTTCATACATCCTCTCTCTCTCTCTCTCTCTCTCTCTCTCTCTCTCTCTCTCTCTCTCTCTCTCTCTCTCTCTCTCTCTCTCTCTCTTTCTCTATCTATCTATCTATCTATCTATCTATCTATCCATCTATCTATTTATCCCCATTTGAATCAAAGAAACGGTCTGAAAAGAATTATTTGTTTATTTATTCAAACTGCATTGTACTTTTGTTTAGTAACTCAGCTATTTCCTCATTAGTTATTCATGTCTTTAGTTTATTTGCCTCTTTTTCCTTATGCTTACTATTCAGCTACTTACGCTCCATAAAAAAATTGTTTATTCATATATTTTTCTAACCTATAAATTAATAAATTGCCTATTTTTTCACCTTCCTTTTCTTAATTTTTCATCTTTTGTTCATTACCTATTTTCTGCAGTAAGACTTTAAGCACAGTATCCTTTTTGGCAATCACTTGCTTCTATGTTAAACCAGTCATTGTACATGGGGATGCCTGCAGGAAGGTGCTCCCCCGGATTTACAAATACTGCACTCTACATCATGAAATATACAATCCTTGTATACTAAGAGTACATCCAGCACCAAATATATATACATTTATATATATGTGTGTTATGATTCTTCTATGAATGCAAATATGAAGCTCATGATGCTAATTACATTAGTGTTATTTGTGCATGCCCTATGCTAATGCCAAAAATGAATAAATTTTATTGCATATATGATATTTTCATGAGCAAGAGTGTAATAATGAACCTTTAGCTGATTTGGGAGTGCCGACTGGCTCACGTCCCCATGTAATGTTTTAGATTCAAATAAAAAAAAAATAATATATATATATATATATATATATATATATATATATATATATATATATATATATATATATATATATATATATAATACTAAATGCCGTCCCCCCTAGTCTTTCTTTCGACTAATTTTATTTTTTTTTTCTGATTAAATGAGGTAGATAATTTTGGGGTCGGTAACAGGTCTTCTTGATTGGTCAGCCATTGCTTGGAGATCACTGTGTCTACGTGATTGGAGAGAGGGACTTGGGCCCTGGCTGTATGGTAGTTTTGTAGTCTGGCTCTGTTCTGTGTCTGTCCATTGCCTCTGCCTCTTCACTCTTATATTTACCCCCACTCACCCAGATCTCCCATAATCACCTCTCCTGATCACCCTTGCAAAAATTTTTAATGTTTTTCGTTAGGTAGTTTTTATAAGTTGTAGTAATTGTAGTAGTGGGAGTAGTAGTAAAATTGGAGATAATACATATAGTATGATAGTAATACTACTACTACTACTACTACTACTACTACTACTCCTACTAATAATAATAATAATAATAATAATAATAATAAGAAGAAGAAGAGAAAGAAGAGTAAAAAGAAAAAGAAGCATTTTCAAAAATATAATTTTACTACTACTACTACTACTACTAATAATAATAATAATAATAATAACGGTGATAATAATAATAATAATAATAATAATAATAATAATAATAACACTGAGACAAAAGCAACTTCCGCCTGTCTATTGTGACAGGGTCAGATATCAAGTTCAACAAGGGTGACGTAGGAGCAGATGTGACCCTACTGTGACCCATGACGGAGGGGTCACACCTCCAGCGGTCGAAAAGGGGAATTCCCTCCGGAAGCAATAATAAACATCAGCATCATCATCATCACCATTTCGTTTCGTTAGGTAGGTTAAGTAAGATTAGACTAGATAATGTTAGAATAGACTTCGTAAGGTTAGGTTGCCTTCCGTTTCGTTTCGAAACCGAACCGAAACCGAAACGATACGAAATGAAACCTAAGCCACCCTGACCTAACCTAAAAGAACGGAACCTAACCTAAGCTACTATGGTATAATTAGATTAAATTTAACTCTCTCTCTCTTTCTCTCTCTGTCTATCTATCTATCTATATATCTATCTATCTGTAATCCTTCATCCAAAACAATAGGAAGTCTTCAACAGATATTCTCTCTCTCTCGCACACACACAGTTGCTTAAAATATTCCAGAAATAACAAAAGTGTTACACACATCAATACCTCGAGTAAGTGGCCTAGCATTTTAACACGAGAAAGATAGGTAGATAGATTGATAGATAGATAAATAGATAGATAGATAGATAGAGAGAGAGAGAGAGAGAGAGAGAGAGAGAGAGAGAGAGAGAGAGAGAGAAAGAGAGAGAGAACCTTTTGAAGTAAACCAGAGAAATAGGAAAAGGATTAACATAAGAGGTAAATACGAGAGAGAGAGAGTATTGACTTATAAATGATTCTTAAAGCCTGGCCGCCCATGGACACGGTGGATGAGAATTACAGACTGGAACATGAATTAACAGAAAATAAGAAGGAAGGAAGAGGAGGGGATTAAGGAAGAAGGAACAAGGAGGATATGTAAGTAAGAGGGAGTGAGGAGGAGGGGTAAAGAAAAAGGAACGAGGAGGAGGAGTAAGGAAGAACGAATTAGGAGGATGAGTAATGAAGGAGGAGTAAGGAAGAACGAATTAGGAGGATGAGTAATGAAGGAGGAATGAGAAGGAGGAGTAATGAAGGAGGAATGAGAAGGAGGAGTAAGGAAGACTTAACGAGGATGCGGTGTGCAAGGGAGAATGAACCAGGAAAAAGAGTAAGAAAGAAAGATCGTGAAGGATTTTTAAAGAAGGAATGAGGATGAGAAGTAAGGAAGAAGGAATTTGGAGGAGCCGAGCATGGAAGAAGGAACGAGGATGAGGAGTAAGGAAGAAGGAGCGAGGAGGAGAAAGAAAATGGAAGAGGAGGAGGAATGCTTGAAAAAGAGGAAGTAGGAAGAG
Organism: Halocaridina rubra; assembly: GCA_037179515.1. Classification (NCBI taxonomy): domain Eukaryota; kingdom Metazoa; phylum Arthropoda; class Malacostraca; order Decapoda; family Atyidae; genus Halocaridina; species Halocaridina rubra. The sequence continues at coordinate 8,953 of JAXCGZ010017635.1, read as the reverse complement.
GAAAAAATATAACATAATGAATAAAGAAGAAGAGCAGGAAGAGGGGGAGGAAGAGTGGTAAATGAAGAAGTTGGATGAATAAGTAATGAAATACGAAACGAAGAGATAGAGGAGGAGGAGGAAATATTGGAATGGAAGAAAAAGCCAGAAGGAGCATTAAAACGTATACAGAATAAGGAAGAAGAGAAAGGAAGAGGAAGCATCAAAGTGTGTAAGGAAGAAGGAAGGAAAGAAATGGAAAAAAAATGAAAATGGCTGAAATAGAAAAACTAGGAAGACGACGCAATAAAGTAAAGAATAAGGAAGAAGAGGTAGCAACTAATGTGTCAGGAATAAGGAAGTTGCGAAAGGAGGAGAAAGGGAAGAATGGAAATTGAGGAAGAAGCAATAGAACCTGTAATGAAGAAGGAAGGAAAAGATGCAAGAAAAATCCTTAGAAGGAATTGGGAAGAAGAGAAAAGATGATGAAAAGGAGGAAGGAATACGGAAAGAAATGGAGAAGGAGGAAGACTTGGAAAAAAGTAGGAAGGAATAAGGGAAGAAAATGGAGGAGGAAGAAGACTTGGAAAAAAGTAGGAAGGAATAAGGGAAGGAAATGGAGAAGTAGGAAGACTTGGAAAAAGTAGGAAGGAATGAGGGAAGAAACTGGAGAAGGAGGAAGACTTGGAAAAAAGTAGGAAGGAATAAGGGAAGAAAATGGAGGAGGAAAAAATTTGAAAAAAGTAGAAAGAGGAAGTAATAAAATTTGAAAGGAGTTTGAAAGAAGAAAAAGAGGAGGAAGAAGAGGAAGTAACAGAGCGTGTAAAGAGGAAAGAAGAAGAAAATATATAGGAGGAAGAGGGAGAAGGAAAAATAATTAAATGGATAAGGAGGATAAGAAAATTAGGAAGAAAGATATGAAAAAGTAAATTATAGAAAAGGAATTAAATTTAAGGAATAGGAAGAAAGAAATAAGGAAGAAGAAGGCGAGTAGGAAGAGGAAAACTGAAAACAAAAAATGGAAAGAGGAGAATGTATAAGAAAGGAAGAGGGAGAAGAAAAAAAGAGGGAAGAGGAAAAAGAAATGTTTTCAAGAGGAGTGTCCTACCCTAACCCTCATCCTGTTCTCTCTCTCTCTCTCTCTCTCTCTCTCTCTCTCTCTCTCTCTCTCGTCAGTCAGTCATTCATTCAATCACGCAAAAAACTTTTTTATTTACAAATAAATAACTAAATAAATAAATATAACTGAGGAAATGTTTCTTCAATTTGCACCCAAAGATTACTACTTGGTATTAAATGTCCGCAAAAGTGGATAACCGGCAACTGAGAGAGGATTAAATGGACGCGAAAGCGGGTAACTGGCAACTGTGACGCATGTAAGCCTAGGACCTTGAAATCGTGAGCAGTGTTGCCATTTTGGCGTTTTTAGAGCGAGAGGTATACCTTTTACGCTCTCTACAAGGAAAACTAAGCCTAGTCTTTCATATGTTTAATGCAGTACTTTTTACTGAATATGATTATTTATTATATATTTAGCTTCTTATATATATATATATATATATATATATATATATATATATATAATATATATATATATATATATATATATATATATATATATATATATATATATATATATATATATATATATATTAGAGTTTGATATCTTTTTTTCGGTATGGTTTAGTAAGGAAAATATCGAGCTGATTTTCCATTTAAACGCAGTATAACATTGTACTGGAATCAGTAACCTTAAATTTGTTATAATAAGAGGAATCATATTTTACCCCTGACCAGAATTCGAACCTAAGACACATGATTACTCTGCCAAGGCACCATCAACTACACCACTGAAGGTCGAAAAGTAGAAGCAAACCTCACAGCTAAGTGATATGCTAGGGAATGAACGCATTCTTTTTGAATGCTTTTTGATCATATTTTAGCTTCTTTCCAACCTCACTCGTGACTTCGTTTTCGCATTTAATTTAAATCCCTATATAGATTGGGATTTGAATTAAATGCGAAAACGAAGCCACGAGTGAGGTTGGGAAGAAGCTGCAATATGAACAAAAAGGCATTCAGAAAGAATGCGTTCATTTCTAGCATAGCAGTTTGCTATGAGGTTTGCTTCCTTCAGAGTAGACCTTCTGTAGTGTAGTTGGTAGCGCTTTGGCACAGTGTAATTATGTGTCTTAGGTTCGAGTCCCGGCCAGGGGTAAAATGTGATTCATTTTTTCACATATGTTAATCTTTGATTTTTATAATAATATAAAAAAAATGGCGATTTTACCTAGCTGTCTTTTAGCTCAGTTTGGCGTGAATGACACATTCTTGAACTGGCAACATTGCTCAGTACAACAAACCTCACTCCCAGTCTCAGACCGACTCTCCGAGTCTTAAACTCAGTACACATTAGACTCTAGAGGAGGAAGGTCAGTTATGCGTTCCAGTAACCGCGTAAACATTAGTGTTATGAAATTCCATTTTGATTTTACAATCCTTAAAAAAGAAGCAAAATAAACAGATTAAAAATTTAGACACGTACGAAAAAACAACAAATCAAAATGGACGTATCATAACGCCAAAACATAAATAAAACCAAAGAAAAGGATAAAATCGCGCTGTTTCTACGAAGTTTGGCGTTTTTCTCGAGGCGAGAAAAATAGAAAAAAGGAAAAGATAATGAGACATTTTGTGATAATGGAGGGATTGCCGATCATTCTATTGGTCACAGTGATATGTGCCAATGGCGGGGTGAGTGGTTTACGCCTAGACTCCAGCCTGGGCATAGGCCCCAGAAAATGTGAAAGGATTACTATACCCATGTGCATGGAAATGCCCTACAACACAACCAGGATGCCCAATTTACTGGGGCATTTTAGTCAAGCTGATGCTGCTATACAGGTAAGCGGGCTTCCAAAAGATCCTTTCTCTTACTAATAACAGTAATGATGTTGATACTGATAGTGTATTAATAATAATAATAATAATAATTATTATTATTATTATTGGCCGCCGAGGCTGCGATTCGAGCACCTATGCGGTATGAGGTTAAAAAGGGCATTCACTCAGGGTAGCAGGTCACTGCCATATCCTGAGTCCTACTAAAGACTGCACCATCCTAGCCCTTAAATAAAAATGGAGTTCATGACGTAAAACTGGATTATCATTATTATTATTATTATTATTATTATTATTATTATTATTATTATTAGTAGTAGTAGTAGTAGTAGTAGTAGTAGTAGTATTAGTAGTTGTAGTAGTAGTAGCAATAGCAGTAACATCCCGATTATTACTTACATACACTCGGTAAAGCCAGTATATACGTATGTATGAAAATATAAGTATTAATGTATCCACATACATTAGATGTATACACTCCTTCCCTTAATGTCATGTATAGTTGTATATTTGTTAATTATAAGTTACGTATATAATTAAAGTACAGTAATGTTCTCTCTCTCTCTCTCTCTCTCTCTCTCTCTCTCTCTCTCTCTCTCTCTCTCTCTCTCTCTCTCATTTTGTATAGTTGTAACAGCAGTCATCTCTGCAGGCTTCTAGAGTACACAAGTTTATATCTTGGGCCAGATACGGAACTGGTTTGTTGAAGTAATTGCAATACAAGATATATATATATATATATATATATATATATATATATATATATATATATATAGAGAGAGAGAGAGAGAGAGAGAGAGAGAGAGAGAGAGAGAGAGGGAGAGAGAGAGAGAATTATTGCTTACCTGTAAATGCTTCAGACCTTCAAACACCCAGAACGCGACTGAAAATATATTTTATCTATAATTATTATATTAATTATTATTATTATTATTATTATTATTATTATTATTATTATTATTATTATTATTATTATTATAGTAAATACATTCACTCTATAAAGGTACCTGTATAAAATTATAGATATTAAAATATATTTAAAATACGTATAAACACTCCGGCTTACACACACACACACACACACACACACACACACACACACACACACACACACACACAGATATGTATGCATGTACAAGGCTTCCTTGTTCACAGTTCAAAGAAGAGCCTCTGTGTTAATTATGATAATTAGGTTGACTCTGTTGGTAACGATCTTAATGAAATACTGTCTTCTTCTTCTTCTTTTCTTCTTCTTTTCTTCTTCTTCTTCTTTTATTCTTCTTCTTCTTTTCTTCTTCTTCTTCTTCTTCTTCTTCTTCTTCTTCTTCTTCTTCTTCTTAACTCTGTTGGGAACTATCTTAATGAAATACTTTCTTCTTCTTCTTCTTCTTCTTCTTCTTCTTCTTCTCGTCATCGTTATTATCATCGTCATAATTTCTTCTTTATCATTATCATAATCTTTTCTTTATCATCATCTTTTTTCATCATTTTCATCAACATTTCGTCATCATTTTATCATCACCATCCTTTCTTCATTATCATCATCATCGCCATCTGGTTTTTATCGTTATCATCATCATTTTTTCACCATTATCATCATCATCTTTCCTTCATCATCATCATCATCCTTTCTTTCATTTTCTTTATCTTCTTCCTGTCCACTTTTTCTTCCTTTTCTTCTTCTTATCATCTCTTTGTTTTCATCTTTCCATCTCTTTTTTATTTTTTAAGTTTTTCCGTTCTTTACATGGGATCGCTGTCTTGTAGTCGGGTGCCCTTGCTGACACCAACCTTCTCTCCTCTATGCGAGATTGTCCCCCTGATTCTTAAAGATATATACAATCAGCTCTATGATTTTTCCCCTCTCTATGAGTTTTTCCCCTCGAATATTTCCACTCAGATTTTTATTCCTGTTAATTTAATTAATTCTTTCTAATGTGGAAATTTCTTCCTGATTTATTTTTTATTTTTTATTTCTTCTTCCGGTAAAATTTTTTTCTTCCTTGTTCCTGTAAAAAAAAATTTGGTGTTTCATATTTATTCACAATGGTATATATATATATATATATATATATATATATATATATATATATATATATATATATATATATATATATATATATATATATTTACTCATATTTATATTTATTTATTAGATGTTTTATTTGTTTATGCTTTTTTTTACATATTAATGTAATTATTTGTCACATTATTTAGATATTTATTTCCTTATTTGAATATTTGTTTATTAAGTATTTTATTTATACATATTCTATTTACTTTAATATTCAGATATTTATTTATTTATATAATATTTATATCCATTAGGTACTTAGTGTGTCATTTAATAAGATATATTGACTCACATCTGAGGTGCTTCTTCTTATATTGATCACCTTGATAGGCCATCAGACTTATTAACGACCCTTCTCTTACTTCCATTCTGGATTGTCGTTCTCTACGCCGAAAGATATCATCTCTTTCTCAATTATGTCAGTACTATTTTCATCGCTGCTCTGATGAGTTGGTGAGTTAGCCTACATCCTTCCCCCGCTGGCGATGCCACATAATACACGCCCATTGGCCTCGTCACACAAGTATGTATGGAGATTTGTAGCTCGCAATTTGGTCGATGCAGCAACTACACTCTGGAACTTTCTTCCTTGTTTGGTCTTCCCTAACTCTTATGACCTTTCTTCCTTCAAAAACAGATCTATCATCATCTCAGGGCCTAATTCTAGCATATTTCTAGGTATTAATTTCTTTGCCTGTTCTTTGAGCATGTCCTTTTCCTGTTGTTTATCATTCTTTTATTTCTGCCGTGTCCTTAAACCACTGCTTTTTATCATGTTTTGTTGGTGGTCGGGCACGATAAGAGCATTTTTATGTTTACGTGTCCCGGTGTCACACCCAAAAACTGAGGAGGTTGAGTCAATACATCAGAGTGTGTGTGTGTTTTTTTTTTTTTTTTTTAACCACACTCCCATATTGTGTAGAGAATGACCACTGGAGCCAGTGCTTGTGATCTTTGATCTTTTTTAACTGACACACTTTTCAGTGGAGGAATTACCTCAACGAGATCCTACCGTAGGATATAGATAATCTTTAATCTCAACTTGACTTTGGTAATCTCATATCAGTGTTTTAGAGAACTCGGCCAAAGCAAACCGGGAGCAATATGACTGAAAGCTCAGAATTAAACAGAATGATCTGTGTGTGTGTGTGTGTGTGTGTGTGTGTGTGTGTGTGTGTGTGTGTGTGTGTGTGTGTGAGAGAGAGAGAGAGAGAGAGAGAGAGAGAGAGAGAGAGAGAGAGAGAGAGAGAGAGAGAGAGACTTATGGCACTTCAGAATTAAGTTTTAGGGAACTTGGCCTGGGCATTGTGACTATGAACACAATACCTAAGTGAATGAGCTAAAAGAGAGAGAGATTATTTTATTAATTTATTGCGCCAAAAAGAGAGAGAGAGAGAGAGAGAGAGAGAGAGAGAGAGAGAGAGAGAGAGAGAGAGAGAGAGAGAGAGAGAGAGAGAGAGAGAGGAACAAGATGATGATGGCTAAATTGTTACATCCTGTCATAAAAACTCCACTTAATTCCCGCACATGTGTGAACGTATTGTGAACACGTGTGTGTATGGCCCTGGGTTATTACATGTGCACGTGTGAATATTTGCAGGTCTGTGTGTATGAATCTGTCAAAATTTTAATTGAAGTACATAAATATTAAAATGCTCAGCTGTGTTAACTCTCTCTCTCTCTCTCTCTCTCTCTCTCTCTCTCTCTCTCTCTCATATATATATATATATATATATATATATATATATTATATATATATATATATATATATATATATATATAGCTGCCTATCATTCTATGTCTGTATGTGTATATGCATATATGCATGCATGTCTATTTTAAAAAAATATTCTGTCTTGTCTGTCTATATATATATATACATTCCTGGCTATCCCTGTACAAGAAGATTCAAGCAAGGTATCCATTTTAGACAAGACCAACAAACGGCGAGAGAGGGATATATATATATATATATATATATATATATATATATATATATATATATATAGAGAGAGAGAGAGAGAGAGAGAGAGAGAGAGAGAGAGAGAGAGAGAGAGAGAGAGAGAGGTATCAATGCAACAAATCATGTAAGAATAACAAGTAAAAAGACAGACGAACAAAATAGTAAAGGAATAGATATGAAGATAAATATAATAGAGAAACAAATAAGTAAAAGAACATAATTATCTAATAACACAAATATATGTAAATGTTTTGATTTTATGCCATCGGGCCGCTTTCATAGCAAAGTGGCACGTGGCATGCCACGTCGCACGCCAGTTGAAAACGAACATCCGGAAATATATGAAACCTTTCACACAGAAGTGGCGTGACACGTTCCATGTGTCATCTGTGACTTGCGTCGCACGTGGCTCATGCACCGTGTCGCGCCACTTCTGTGTGAAAGGTTTCATATATTTACGGATGTTCGTTTTCAACTGGCGTGCGACTTGCGACGTGCCACTTTGGTGTGAAAGCGGCCGTAAGGAAGACCAGACTTGTGTCCGCAAACTAGTTTAATTCTTTACCTTTGAAATTTTACTTCTTGTTGATGAGGCCATTAATTGCTAGTGACAGAGATAGCGTTGTCTTAGGATATTTGTTTGTCTCTCTGTTTTTGTTATGAAAACTTATATTTGTTTCTTTGTCTCTGTGTTTTTGTTATGAAACTCTTATATTTGTTTCTTTGTCTCTGTGTTTTTGTTATGAAAGCTCTTATATTTGTTTCTTTGTCTCTGTGTTTTTGTTATGAATGCTCTTATGTATCTTTTTTTGTAAATAATTTTGTTATTATATAGTTAATTTCATTTGCATGTGCCGTAACTCCGCCTCCTTTTTCCGAAACTCCAACTCCCTCCTGAAACTCCGCCTCCTTTTATCGGAACTCTTTGTCTTCTATTTTCGGAACTTCGCATCCTTTTCCCAAAACTCCGCCTTCTTTTTATCAAAACTCCTCCCTTACTGTGTCTCTGGGTCCTTTTTTAAAGCTCCGCCTCCATCTCCAAAATTACATTTCCCCTCTATGGAAGCCTCTTTTTCCTGGAGTACCTCGGCAGAACTCTACCTCTGTTTCTCAGAATGCTTCATTTCTCCCAAAATTACCACCTCTTTTTCTCAAGCACCACTTTTATTTTCTCACAATAGTCCACCTTCTTTTGCCAGCAATGCTTATCATCCCATCTTGTAACCCCGCCTCTTTCCCTAAGTTCCACCTTTTCCCCTTAAAATATAACTTTACTTCCTTCTAAAAGCTCCACCTTTTCATCAAAAGACCTCCTCATTTCTATCTCAATTCCTCAAAAGACCGCCCCATTTTCCCAAAACTCCGCCTCATTCTCAAAGCTCCACCTTTGTTTTTTTCTCTCTCAAGACAGCCTCTTTTCTTGAAACTCCACCTACGTTCCCAAAGCTCCCCCCTCAAAATTCCCCCCTTTTTCTCCAAAAGACTGTCTCTTCTCTTGAAGCGCCACCTTCTGTTTCAAAAACTTTGCCTCCATTCCCAAATATCTGTTCCTCATTGGTTAAGAGACATATTAGGGTCATATATATATATATATATATATATATATATATATATATATATATATATATATATATATATATATATATATATGGAAAGAGAGAGAGAGAGAGGTCACTAAATTAAGTACTTTGAATTTTTCTGATGTTTTTTTAATGGGCCTTTTCCTACCATTTTAGACTGCATGGTAACAGTTCAGTGTTATTCACACACACACACACACACACACACACACACACACACACACACACACACACACACACACACACACACACACACACACACATATATATGTAATGAGCATCCCATGGTACCGTTTTTAGCGACTACCCTCACACATCCACGTATGTGCCTCTAAGCACCAAGACCCGTCCTCGTAATTTTATATTTTCCTCTTATGTATATAACTATATCTTTGAGCAGAAGGTCCGTTTCTTTTTATGGTATGTGTTATTGGTACATGTGTACATGTGTGTATG
>JAXCGZ010017634.1:35000-49586 GCA_037179515.1 Halocaridina rubra | reverse complement strand
ATATCTTAGAAGCAACTGGAAGGATAGGAGTGTGCTTGGGCTCTCAGTCTCTTTCCCCCCATCTTTTTCCTCCCCAAAATTAGCTGTCAGCAATATGGATTTTATATATATATATATATATATATATATATATATATTATATATATATATATATATATATATATATATATATATATATATATATATATATATATATATATATATATATATATATAAAATATATATATATATATATATATATATATATATATATTATATATATACAGTGTTGCCTCACTTATCGCGGTAGTTCGGTTCCGGGACCCGGCGCGAACCAGGAAATCCCCGAAGTAGGATCAGCCTATATGTACATAGATATTTTAATATATTTTTACGTTTACACTGTATAAACTGTCCCTGTACTGTTAACATACCACCCTTTACTTCATAGATAACAGCATGCAAGCGTAAATTTATATGAAAGTGATAGGAAATCTAACCGTGAATGTGATGATGACGTGACATACATACTCATTTACAATTATTTTTTCGTTTACGTACTGTATAAACCCTCCCTGCACTGTTAAAAAAACACCCTTAACATTATAGATAACAGCAAGCAACGTAAATTTTTATGAAAGTGATAGGAAAACTTACCGTGAATGTGATGATGATGTGACATACATACTCAATTACAATTATTTTTTCGTTTACATACTGTATAAACCCTCCCTGCACTGTTAAAAAAACACCCTTTACATTATAAATAACAGCAAGCAACGTAAATTTTTATGAAAGTGATAGATAAAATTACGGTGAATGAGGTGATGATGACGTGACATACATACTCATTTACAATTATTTTTTCGTTTACGTACTGTATAAACCCTCCCTGCACTGTTAAAAAAACACCCTTTACATTATAAATAACAGCAAGCAACGTAAATTTTTATGAAAATGATAGATAAAATTACGGTGAATGAGGTGATGATGACGTGACATACATACTCATTTACAGTTATTTTTTCGTTTACGTACTGTATAAACCCTCCCTGCACTGTTAAAAAAACACCCTTTACATTATAAATAACAGCAAGCAACGTAAATTTTTATGAAAGTGATAGATAAAATTACGATGAATGAGGTGATGATGATGTGACATACATAGTCATTTACAATTATTTTTTTGTTTACGTACTGTATAAACCCTCCCTGAACTGTTAAAAAAACACCCTTTACATTATAAATAACAGCAAGCAACATAAATTTTTATGAAAGTGATAGATAAAATTACGGTGAATGAGGTGATGATGACGTGACATGCATACTCATTTACAATTATTTTTTCGTTTACGTACTGTATAAACCCTCCCTGCACTGTTAAAAAAACACCCTTTACATTATAAATAACAGCAAGCAACGTAAATTTTTATGAAAGTGATAGATAAAATTACGGTGAATGAGGTGATGATGACGTGACACACATACTCATTTACAATTATTTTTTTGTTTACGAACTGTATAAATCCTCCCTGCACTGTTAAAAAAACTCCCTTTACATTATAAATAACAGCACGCAATGTAAATTTTTATGAAAGTGATAGATAAAATTACGATGAATGAGGTAATGATGACGTGACACACATACTCATTTACAATTATTTTTTCCTTTACAAACTGTATAAACCCTCCCTGCACTGTTAAAAAAACACCCTTTACATTATAAATAATAGCAAGCAACGTAAATTTACATTTCCAATAAAAAAATGAAAATATTGAAAATTTTTTTTTTCAATATTTTAATATTTTTGCGTATACCCATAAAATGAAATAATAATTTATCCAAAAAAAAACCACGATAGAGTGAGAACGCGAACCAAGAAACGCGAATAACCGGGGTAACACTGTATATATATATATATATATATATATATATATATATATATATATATATATATATATATATATATATATATATATATATATATATATATATATTTATTTTTTTTTTTCTTTCTTTCCTGCTACAGGTAGGCTTTTTAGCCTGTCAGTGCAGAGCATCTTCTTCTCCATTCTGCTCTGTCCCGGAAGATATCCTCCTCCTCCAATCTATTCAGTCTTCCCATTCTATATTTTGTTAAGGTGTCTTGTATACCATCCCTCCATCTTTTTCGTGATCGGCCTGTAGGCCTTCTTCCGTCTAGTGTCTATTTGAATACTAGTTTTGGAATTCTTGCCTCCTCTATTCTCTGTGCATGTCCCAACCACCTCAACTTAGCTTGCTCAATTTTTGTTTCCAGTGATACCACTCCCAGTCTTCTTCTAAGTTCTTCATTCCTATTCTGTCCATTGGTGTTTTACTGAGTATAATTCTGATAGGTTTCATTTCTGCAGCTACTAATCTACTCATGTCTGTTGTAGTCAATGTCCAAGTTTCAACTCCATAGGTTAATGTTGGTATAAGGACAGTCGTGTAGCCTAGTTTCTTAATATCTGCTGGGATATGTTCTTAATGCTTTTTTTCAATTTTCTTCATAATATTAGATCACATTAAGCAGTAGAAGAGGAGGAGGATGCGGGAGAACGAACCTCTATCCACAAACGTTTTGCCACTTCCGTATCAGCTGATGCACCCTCGCACGCTGTTTCCCTGACGATATTATATAGAAAATTTGTTTGCTGTTTGTTCTTAATGCTTATTTTCAATTTTCTTCATAATATTCGATTGCATTAAGCGGTAAAAGAGGAGGAGGATGCGGGAGAACAAACCTCTATCCACAAACGTAGACCCACAGGCCACCAAAGAAAAAGATGGAGTTATAGTATGCAAGAAATCTTAGCAGAATATAGAATGGGAAGACTGAATAGATTGGAGGAGGAGTATATCTTCTGGGACAGAGCGGAATGGAGAAGAAGATGCTCTGCACTGACAGGCTAAAAAGCCTACCTGTGGGAGGAAAAAAGAAAGAAAGATATATATATATATATATATATATATATATATATATATATATATATATATATATATATATATATATATATATATATATATATATATATATATATATATATATATATATATATATATATATATATATATATTTTAATGTGGTCTGATTTGAGAGAAATTGCCAAAACAGACTACATAGTCATCCATTTTGATTCCTACAAAGCTAGCACATCCATCTCTATCCTACAAACAGTCTCCCTTTCTCCTCCATGTTTCTCTCACTCGTGCCACAACTGCTCACATTCAAAGACCTGGTTACTAGGGCTCTTGTTAGTGTTTTTCTGGCTTAAATTACTCATATGTCGCTAGTTAATGGGATGAAGATACATAGAGAGGATTTCTGCTCCCCTTACTATGCCTCATTTAGGCGACTTTATGACATACAGGGGAAAACAGAGGTGATATTTTTGTCTTCCACCCCAAAAGCAAGAAGAAATTATTTCTGGGAGGCAGAGGGTGCACAGCCCCTCACTTTGGCTGTGAAAATAACTGCTGAAGTTTGCTTAATATATTTATGATGCACATAGTATTTTTTTTTTTATTTTTGCACCATTTTTTGTGTTACTGTTAGTCCCCATTTGAATGGGGGTGGACACAGACATGTTGGAGCTGAGCGAAGTAAGGCTGGATGTCCTTACTAATACCCTATGGTGGGATCGAACCTGCATTGGTTGTGCAATTACAAATGCAAAACTACCTATACTATCTCTATTATTCAAAGATAAGGTCAGCTATCGGGGTAAATTAAGAGCCATGTAATTTTTTAATTTATTTGTATCAGTTATGGGATTCATGGTTGCAAAATATTCTTCTGTGATAGCTATAAGTAAGGGCTACTTAGTTAGTTTATTCCCTTGATTATTAAATACAGTAGTGCCCCCAACCCACGAACTTAATCTGTTCCAAAAACTTGTACTTGGGTTTGTTTGTTTGTGGGTTTGATTCATATTTCCCATTGAAATACATGTAAATTCAATTAATCCATTCCTAGTCACAATAAATATTCATTTTAAAACTTTTCTAGTGAGTATAAACATGAAATGTAATACAGGTTACAGTAATCCCTTGTTTATCGCCTGAGTTCGGTTCCAGGACCACCCGTGATAGGTGAAAATCCGCGAAGTAGCAGTACCATAGTTATTACAGGTATTTTACTTTTATTTTTACCTTTACTGTATAAACTCTCCCTGCACTGTTAGCAACTCACCCTTTACTTTATTACTAACAGCATATCTAACAGTTTTACCTTATTTGCTATGGTCAACATCCTCCTTTGCCGCTTAGGCTCACTACCAGAAGCCTTAGAAGATGAAGGACGCTTGGGTGGCATTGTAGGGGTTGAAATACACAAGCAAAAGTTTTGCAAAAAACACAAGCACAACGTATTAGGAGGTGCAGCGCGAACGGTGCACACGTGAGTAGCTGAATGGGTGAGGCGAGATAATGTAAGATGCTGGGAGAATCAAGCTTCAATAAAAAATCCAATCAGACCCCCGTATACAGAACACAATTCTGTGATTCGTCGTCTCCCACCCATCAGCCAATAGCATCCCGTCTACTATATCACGTAGGTGCGACCCTTTGCGTTTTCCAAGACGCCGAGACCGGTATCGTATTTTATATGGTGCAATACTGTGAGTTACATGTTTAAATTTATGTTTTTTACTATTTTTTACTGTTTTATTATTCTTAGACTAGAAAATACTCTCTTGTATCAATAAAATAATGAAAATGCTGAAAATTTTAATATGTACTATCTCACGTAGGTGCGACCCTTTGCGTTTTCCAAGACGCCGATACCGGTATCGTATTTTATATGGTGCAATACTGTGAGTTACATGTGTAAATAAAATACATATGCTCGCCATAAAAACCCGCGATGCACTGAATTTGGGAAGGTGAATCGCGATATGGTGAGGGATTACTGTATATGTATATTTTCTGTATACACTAGCTGATACCCAGTATAAAATAGCAAAGTCCTACTCTTAGAAAAAGTTGTCTCATTCTCCCACTGGTAACAAATAGGTAAGAAACATATATTGTAGGTAAGAAACAGCACTGTATTTACCTTTGCGAATGATTGTTGCTGGCATACGTGGATGGTGGTTGAGGAGGAGGAAGAGGGGGATTAATTTTTGGAAGGAGAGTTCCCTTATTTCTTTCTTAATTTCCACTGTTTTGCATCTAGAGTGTTTGACACCACTGTCACTAATGCTTTAAGCTTTCTTAGGAGCCATAATAAGGGCTATCTTAAAGGCAAAACAATGGAAAATAAAGCAAGAGCTACATGCAGATTACGAACGAACTACACAGCCCGGGCACCAATGAAGAACTGAGAGCGGGCGAGTGGAAAACATGGTCGCCTGGCCGACACATGTGTATTCGTTGGTGGGTTTTTGTTTGTGATTTGGGGTCAAAATTTGTTTGAAAATTTGTTCGTTTGAACAGGTGTTCATGGGTTGGGGACACTACTGTACATACATATACAGTGACTGTAATCCCCCTTTTAAGGGCACTGACAAAAAAGTACATATGTTCACTAACAGCTAATATACCTCATCCATTCTTTTTAATTCCTTGTCTATTACTACTATAGCTTCGTACAGATAACATTCATACATTTATATCTGATTGAAAACTAAGATAATTATGATTTATATGTAAACTTGCATTCATCTTTGCAGTGTACATCAGTTTATGCCTTATAAAACTGCTTGAAATGGTTATTTGAAGCTTCTCGTTTTTTATCCTTTCTTTTTTTTTCCCATGCACTTGTTTGCCTCTTTCCACCAGAATCATTAGTGGCTATAACTAACAGAAACACGGAATTCATTACAAAGGGGAAAATCACACACTTCTATATCTCAATCTGATGATATTGTTGTCGGGTATGCAACTATATGTATTAAAGCTCATATATGCCGTCATTTACCTTGGACCATCCCATGGCATTGGGGATTTCCACTTATGGTCAGGAAAATTGTACTGTATAATTTTTTCTGCTTTATCATATAGTGTTCTAAGATTAGTGTATTGTTTGTAGATGATTGTGTCTGTTTTAAAAGCAATTACTGTATATACTTTGATAATGATAAACGTTATGAAATATTAAAATTGAATACTTAACTTTGAAAGTAGAGGAATTTCCACTTAAAGTATACTTTACTTATGTCTTTTTGATATTTTCATAATTCAGTTGTGGAAGGGTAGCGATGAAAGTATGACTACTTGCAAAAGGTAAAAATTGCTGCAGCTCTCGGCCTCACGGGAGAAACTCCGTACCCACTTACCCTGTGATTGACCCAAGCAGGGTAGTGGTGGGGGAATGCAGTAACCCATTATCCTCAAAGCGATGAGAGGTATTTATAAGGCATATTTGTTTCTGGAGACTATGTGAGCTTTGCTTTGACTGCCCTCCCCCCTTTCAAAAGGGATTGTGGCCATTGTACTGTATATGTAAAAGTAGGTGTAGCATGAGTCAAGAACTTTTAGAGATTTTGGAAGATTATGTATCTTATTGGAAATTAAGGGCACTATGATTAAATGACGATGGGTAATGAGTGATGAGGAGTGTTGCTTGTGTTTATATTTGGTGAAACCAGGGATAGGCCGAAATATGGAGATATAGGGATGAGACAACTGAAGCTCAGTGATGATGCCTTAACATACAGAAATGTGAATGGATTGCAATGGATGGGAGGAGATTCTGGGGAATGGTATTGGGAATAGTTTAAAAAGCATTATGATACCGTCTTAAAATAGGCAATGTAAGCCAGGAAGCCTTACACCTGGGTGTGAGTTATGCTTACAGATGAACTCAAGCAGCCTCATGACATGCCAAAGAATAAATTTTAACTGAGTTAAGAAAATCACATAATTTGGAGGAAGAAAACTGGTGTGTTTTCTTCTTTTTGTTTCTCCTTTTAATGATATAAATTGTAACATAAGAAATATTACAAATTCAAGTGAATTGTTAATTATAGTCATTTATTGTTATTGCTCGATAATTATATTTGATTATTGTGTAATTTAATCACATAATCAGACCTTCAGAAATCTTTGATCGACGAGGTTTAGGACATGAAGGTGAGCAAGGCGTTACCAGACTCTTCAAACAAAAAATCAGAGCCATGATCCAAAATTACGTCCACAGTTACGACAGGGAGGATCTGGCTTTCTCACCTCTCTTTTCAAAGGAGCAGCGTGCTGAAATCCACAAGTATGTATGACAAATATTTGAATATTGCTGTTGTTTGCTGTTTTAGGTGTCACTATTAATCCCCAATGGTATGAGGGTGGGTGCAGCCAGGTTGGAATGGGGAATATAAGGCTTTATACCCTTCATAGTGCTTAGTGGTGGGGATTGTTACTTCCCGATGTCAAGTGCTCAAACTATCGCTCTACTACATTCCCAATGACAAATATTTGAATGCTTGTTGTTTAATCTTCCTGCTTTCTCTAATATCAATTTTGTATTTAAGCATTTTCTCACTTATTAAGTTCGGTGAGTACAGGATGAGAAGTGGGGTTTCAAGAGTAGTACAGCATTTTCAAGATTCCAGGCTTCAGTAAGGGCAAAGATGCCTACCTTCAGTTCTTTTGTGTAAAAAAAAAAAAATAAAAACTGGTTACTCGACCATACGGTATGGATAGAAAATTATTTAGACTTGACTTTTGTGTTTTCAACAATATTTTATTTTTATTTTGTCGTCTGCTCATGGATTTTAATTTACCTTGATTTTGTTATTTGATATTGGGAAAGAATTGAAGCCAAGAGGGAAAATGGGGCTTTAGTTTTTAAATATATACTTCCTCTTCATTTCTTATAGTTCCTTTCCATGTTTGACGTGTTATTGCTTTTCCTTGTAATACCTGTTAATACAGACACTCCCCAACGAGTTAGGTACCAGGAGTCCGTTCGTAAGTAAAATTTTTCGTTTAGTTGTGATTAGGTAAAAAAAAGTATTGTACAGTACATACATATGCAGTACTGTGCAATACTTAGGCTAAAGATACTTAACTGATACATAAATCATTAAGTATACTGTATTAATGCATTTTGATACAGTAATAAAAATGTAATAATACAGTACAATACAGTAATACATAGCTACATTAATACATGGGTATATAATGGGTAGGTTTTTGTTCGTAACTCGATTGTTTGTAAGTAGGGGAGCTTCTGTATTAACAACGTTATGATATATATATGATTATTTTGATAGATAGAATATGTATATATATGATTATTTTGATAGATAGAATATGAGTAACGTCTGTGCATTACTTTCACAAACACAAGTATATTGAAAAGTGTATTTTACTCGGTGTGCAGTGCAGTGAACCGTATTGTGCATCAGTTATATTGGAGGTGGATGTACTCATGTTGGAGCTAGGAAATTAAGGCTGGATGCCCTTTCCAACACCTTGTGGTGGGATCGAACCCACTTTAGTTGCTTTCCTACTTGCTCCCTCTTCCAGTGACCTACCACAGCCTCCTGCTGTACTCAGTATTCAATCCACGTCCTGCAAGAGCTATAGATTTTTTTTTTTTCAGATACAAGTATTGATGTAACCTTGTAATATGTATGTAAGAATGTTTTTGTATAAGTATGAGTTCTTGTTGCTGTAGTATGTAACACTATTAACCCCCATTCAAATGGGGTTGAACACAGAGGTATGCAAAGCGCTGATGGATTTAGATGTTCATAAAGCTACAGGTCCCGATGACATATCCCCTCATGTGCTTAAAAAATGCGCAAACACAATATCAGTGGCACTAAGTATCATATTTAAGGAGTCACTGGAGTCGGGGGAGATTCCAAGATGCTGGAAACAAGCAAATGTGATACCTATCTTCAAAAAGGGAAGGATGGATACGGCTCTGAACTATAGACCAGTTTCCTTGACCAGCATAGTTTGCAAAGTTATGGAGAAACTACTAAGGAAACATATCTCTCTTCACTTGGAATCCTTCAACTTTTTGTCAGTGAGGCAACATGGCTTCAGAGAAGGTAGATCAACAGTAACAAACTTATTAGAATTTTATGATGAGGTAAGCCAAATCTTACAGGAAAGAGAGGGCTGGGCAGATTGCATATTCCTAGACTTCCAGAAAGCGTTTGACACTGTTCCACATGGGAGACTTATTAGGAAGCTGCAATCAATGGCTAGAATAGGTGGAAATGTTTTGGAATGGATAAAAACTTACTTAGAAGGAAGGGAACAGAGGGTTAGAGTAAGACACTCAGTGTCTGAATGGAGAAGAGTTATTAGTGGAGTTCCACAGGGTTCAGTTTTAGGGCCACTTTTGTTCCTTGTATATGTAAATGACCTACCAGAGTCTGTAAATTCATTCATGAATATGTTTGCAGATGATGCAAAGATTGTGAAGAAAGTAAAAAACGAGAACAATGGTAGAGAACTTCAGGAGGATCTAAATAATCTGCATGAGTGGTCAGAAAAGTGGCTAATGAAATTCAATACTTCAAAATGTAAGGTAATGAGAATGGGTACAAGTGCAAGAAGGCCCAAGCTTGACTACTCGGTGGCTGGAGTACAACTTCAAGAGACAGAAAATGAGAGAGATCTAGGAGTAAACATACTTGCAGATTTGTCTCCAGAAATACATATAAATGGCATAGTAAGGGCAGCATATGCATTCTTATCAAATGTAAGGGTAGCCTTCAGGCACATGGACAAGGAAATGTTGAGAAATATTTATGTAACCTATGTGAGGCCAAAACTCGAATATGCAGCCCCCTTTTGGAATCCGCACTTGAAAAAGCACATAGCTAAGCTTGAAAAAGTTCAAAGACATGCCACGAAACTGGTGCCAGAAATACGCAATCTCAGTTATGATGAGAGGCTGAGGGAATTAGACTTACCATCACTCGAAGCTAGAAGAGTGAGGGGGGGATATGGTGACAGTCTTTAAATTCCTTCATGGTTATGATAGAGTGGATAGGGATCGATATTTTGATATGGCTGGCTCTAGAACTAGAGGTCATAGTTTGAAGCTTCGTAAGAAAACTTCTTCGCAGGATGTAAGGAAATAGTTTTTCAGTGTAAGAGTAGTTGATAATTGGAATTCGCTAAGCGAGGAGGTAGTTAATGCTATCTCAATCCATAGTTTTAAGGACAGGTATGATAAGTATCACTAAGTATAAAATGGAACCGATGAGGAGACGGGAAGATACGAGCTTTGGGCTCTTTCCCGTAAACACAATTAGGTAATCACAGACAGTTTGACCTGGGGAATCAAGGCTTGTTGCCCTTCCATAAGGCCTAACATTGGGCTCAATCACAGGGTTGTCATTTTCCTAGTTGAGTGCTCTGATCACTTTGCTACTGTAGGTTCCTCTCTGCATAAGTTCATAATACCATTTTATATTTAGAAATGAAACTGCTGTAATATTTGACTATTTCTTTTATAGAATAGCCCGACAGTTCAAACTCAGGAGTCACAGTCACGGGAAAGGAGAGAATAGATTTTTGATATTATCCCGTAAATTCTCACCAAAGCAGCTCATCTATCAACTTTTGCAAGAAGGATCAACAGATAAATATGAATTATTACCTCCTGAAAGGAACTAATTACTGTATATACTAATGTGTACACTGTATTCATAATGAGATCCAGCACATTAAAGTATGCCTTAAACACCAAAGTGTATATCCGCTTAAGTTTAATAGTTAGAATTGAAGACGTATCTCAACTCCAACTAATGATCAATATTATATAGTGAGTGAATTGTTGACATTTAATGGCAGCTTTTGCAGTTTAATTTTTAAAGAAATTTGTGAGTTATCTAGAGCAGATTATTGAAGGGACTTTTTGAACATAGTTTCAATAATACAGTGAATATAGTAAGTTGTGAACGTTCTTGCAATCTCTGGCTTTAAGCATTAATGATTATAACTATAACAAGTACCTGCTGTTAATTGCATTTTATAGAAATGGTGAACTTGCTGTAATTATTTAATGTGTTAAGGCAGTGTTATTAATTGTTAATTAATTTCATATTCGTTCCATATTGTCCAATGTAATCAAACCATTGAATGCTTTGAAAGTAAGTTTAAAAACGTAGTTTTTTCTTATTGTGTGTATGTAATGGTACTGTTTATAATCATTAGATAGTAATTATATGTTGTGGTAATTGTTTGTTTTGTATGTTTATTTTACTATACACAAGAAGAATTTAAATTTTTATTATGGATATAATTTTATAACTTAATATGTTTGAGGAATATATATACATGTATATATATTTTATTCAATTTGATAGTGTATTCCTTCAAATCCAGCAGTATGGTCAAAATTGTAACAAAAGAAGCAGGGCAGCAGAGCTTTATCATAACCTATCCAAAATGACCTCTTATATCAGTCACTAAGCATCAGATATAAAATTAAAGAAGGGACTGGGATTTCCAACCCATTGCTAAGCAATGCTGACCAAAGAAAAAAAGTTGTTTCACTTATATATAAAAAGAAAAAAGAGGCATAGCTTCTCTTAAGACAAATCGTTATATCTTCTGGAAGTCTTTTACAATGAAGTCATGATGTCTGCCATTAAACTCAACCCTCGATTTAATGGACCTCAGTTCAGTGGCCTTCAGATTTAATGGACAAAAAATCCAGAGCATTATTGTTATTATTTTTATTATTATTATTATTAATATTTTTTTTTCTTTCAGTCCGAGTTAGAATTTTTCATTTTAAAAGTCCCACACTCACCACTGATGGCTGTGCACCATTGATGGTTGCCTCAAGAGCTTGCCCTAGTTTGTGCTTGTGCAGGCCCTCACTTTGTTTACAATAAGAAGCATATGCTTGAATGTATTGCACAATTAGAATTTTTTTTTCAAAGAATCCCTACATGCCACTGTTTAGCTCCCAGCATTAACTTCCGCTGGGAGGACTGGCTGCTCGTTGGCTCCGGCACAGTGACTCATTCTCTATAGTCTGGACCTCCATAGTGGTAAGATGTGCACAGTATTTTTCCATGCTTTTGTGTGTGATTTCTGTATTTCAGTTCTTCATTTATCATAGTTATAGTGATTATTCTATTTAATACTATAAACATGTCATTAGATTAAGAACTTAGATTATTTTCCTATGTTTTAGAGTATTTATTTTTGCATTGGGGGAAACTTGGTTCGAATTATAAGCGTGTTCCGACTTAAGTCAGGAACAGAACCCTGTAACCAAATATATAAACAAATATATAAATAAAGGCATTAACTTGATAAATACGAATACAGATGTGCTGCTAGCTGTGTATTCATCTGCCGCCCTCACAAACTGTTTAGAGCGAGCAGTTTGAATTTATTGCCCCAGCCAGGTAGGTCAAAAATTAATTTATTAATATTTTATTAATTATTTATCGGCCTCTGACGTAAAATCGAAATGACGTTTTACAGGCCCCCCTGTACTGTACTTTTTATTTTGTTATACCTTTACATATTAAATTTATGTAATATTTTCACATTGGATGTTGCGTATGGTGTACTTATTGATGTAAAGTATTACAGGAGGAACAATATTCCTCTTATTTTCTTAATGTGAGTGTTTATGTTAGGCACTAAAATACCCCCCTGCTAGATTTAGCAGACAGTACGATGAAACGGACCGAGATCACTCCCTATTGGTCCGTTAAATAAAAGGGTTGAGTGCTATATATATCCCTATGTAGACTTTAGACTTCAGTCCTCACATATTGGCTTGACAACAGGTATTTTGACCAGAAGCTTAACTAGCTATTTACAAGAAGGAACCCCTCATTAGCACATGATGCATAAACACCAAACCCCCATCACCAGGAAACTGTTTGAGAAAAATACTAATTATTATATAAAGAAAAGTGTCCCCAGCACCTTAAACTTCTGGAAGCTATACTGTATATATGCATAAGGTGTCTCCTAAATAATGAGGAATAAAAAATTTATCTGATGTATATAAAGCAAAGGTAGACATCAGAAAACATGCATAATCTCCTACCACTGACATTTATATACAGATAATCCTCAAATTTTGAAAGAGTAAGGTTACAGAAGTCTGTTCATAAGTTTTTATATTTAAAAAAATGTACTGTACAATGCATATATATGCAGTTCTGTACAATACTTAGGCTAAAGACACTTAATATGAACATAAAACATAAAGAATAAAGTATTAATGAATTTTATTACAGTAACAATACTGTGATAATATAGTACAATGCAGTAATACAAGGGTAGATAATGGGTAGGTTTTTGTTCGCATGTGTGAATGTTCGTAACTCTGTTGTTCGTATTCGTTTTAAAGATGACGAAGTAGAATGAAATGTTTAAATGATGAGAAGTTTGTAACAGGATAGATTAGTAAAATATAATAAATTGCAAATGGAAAATCTGTTTTAATATTTAGTGAAATATATTTCAAAGAAAATATGCTGTCATAATACACTGATATGAAATGAAAATTTTTATACAAAATGATTTAAACAATATAGTACTCTCTATTAAGTTCACTATTGATGCATTAGATGCATCAAGACACAGGGAAGATACATACTAAAATACAGTATTAAGTAAACCTACTAATAACCTTTCATATGTTCATTTCTACTCAGGGCATGTGAAAAAAAAATCCATTTTAATATCAGTGTTTTTGAGAACCCTTTGAATAATGACGTCTAAAGTTATTTATATGGAAATGGCAAAATTTTAGCATTTGTTTAATACTATGTCATCCTGCTTGGCTCCATGAAGATTGTCGTTGTTTAGCTTGTAAGATTTTTTATAAAGCAGGGGACATAGTTGTTATAGAGGAATTTGAAAACACTTTATGCTTGCCTTATTTATCCAACAGTTTAGGTATACAAAGAAGCCATAAGAGATTTGGTTAAGTATGCATCCACATGGCGTGACTTACTCATTAAAAATCCTTTGATAGCAACTGTAATTTTATACATTACATTCCTTGTCTAGAGTGTAACAAATAGAAATTGCAGGACCGACTTCAAACCATTAAATGTAAGATTAAAGCAACGTAAATCATAATTAAGAAATGGAAATGACCAATGTGCATTGTTTTGACATTTTGGCAGTCTCCGTGGCAAAATGGTAGCGTCTGCGACTCTGAAGCGGCAGGTCGAGGGTTCGCGCCCCGTCACAGACTGAGGTTAGAAAGGGCATACCCTCAGGGTAACAATTACATCTGCCAAAACAAGTCCTTCGTAAGAAGGCAACCGTCCTAGCCCTTAGTAGAAAAGGGAGTTCGTGACGTATAACCAAATCCAATCACCAAAAAGATTAGCATATTTCTCCTGTAATCCTGAAATTCTAATAGAATAGTAAATAAAAGTTTTTCTGAATCCGCAATCTTCTTAACAAACAGTTTCAGTATACAAAGAATCTTATTTACGCTTGATCCTGTAATTTCAGGCATATTGTCTAGAACAGTGGTTTTCATCGTTTTTTGGCCATGCCCCACCTAAGCGTCTGTAAAACCATATTCCCCCCAGTGACATATAATTCCAGACAACATTCATTCCGCCCTTTCATTGGTTGACCGAAACAAGCAAGCATGGGTAGGCAAAAAGTACCTTGTG
>JAXCGZ010017634.1:27500-30000 GCA_037179515.1 Halocaridina rubra | reverse complement strand
AATACGTAAAATTTCAGTTATTCCAAATACTTTCAAGAATTTATGGTTACTCTGCATTTTTTTTCCTAATGAGCTAGAGTTGGATATATTCTTTTTTTTTTTCAATGCAGAGGAAAGTATCTCCAATTGACCAAAAAGTGGCCATAGATGTTGTTCCGGTTTTAAGTCACGAACTCCCTTTTCTACCAAGGGCTAGGACGGTTGCCTTCTTGCAAAGGACTTGTTTTGGCAGATGTAATCGTTACCCTGAGTGCATGCCCTTGCTAACCTCAGACCGTGACGGGGTGCGAACCCTCGACCTGACGCCTCAGAGTCGCGGACGCTACCGCTTGGGACACAGTGATTGCAAAAAGTGGCCATAGATGTATACTAGGCAATTCATACTTGACCCAAATATGAATGCAGAACTAATCGTGTTATGAATTTTATTTTGAATATATTTGGATATAGAGATTACCAGCTATTAATCATATACTCTGTGAATTAAATTAAATAAAATCAGAAGTCTATCAAAATTTATGCATGAGAATTCTTTAATTAAAAGCATACATAAATGTCTCATTCATAAGCGTTACCAGTGTAATTACAATAATTACAGCCAAAAAAAAAAAATATATACATGCACTCTCTTAAAATAAGCGCATCAAAATTTTTTTTCCCATGACAACCCATTTGTTAACCTAAAGTAATATCTATTTCCAAACAGCTTTTCATCTTGAGGACTTTTATTTTTTTTTTCTTGTGTACTTTTTGACTTTTCGTACACATGGATCTGAGAGGTTTTTTTTTTTTTTCAAACAAATAAATTTCTATGGTTAAGCATCTTTTCCCTTTCCTTATTTTTAAATATATATATATATATATATATATATATATATATATATATATATATATATATATATATATATATATATATATATATATATATATATATATATATATATATATATATATTATTCTTAGCTCACTGGGGATAAATGGCTGCCACAAATCCCCATCCCCATGATGGGGGAGGGGGAAATTGAGGAGGTTATTTATCCCCAGTGACCTCAGATGAAAATGAGCTCTTGGTTAATATTTGTGCTTTGACTCTGCCACCACCTTACAAAGGATATTGCAGCCAATGTATGTGTATTTAAAATTCATAATAATTCTTATGTATGAATTCCCAGTATACAATTTTGTCCAGAGTTTACAGGTAGTATTCGAGATAAAACTTTCCCCTGGTTACTAATAAAAGTGTCTAGTTTGTATTATTAGTTGGTACATTCTTCTTTGTAGATATCTAACCATGAGGGTGGACGGGCCATGGTGGGCCCCTAGGTGAAATCATCTGGAACTGGAGTGAATCTGTAAAGATAAGATTGATGATTCGGTTTTACGTCCCGAACTCCCTTTTCTACTAAGGGCTAGGACGGATGCCTTCTTGCGAAGGACTTGTTTTGGCATGTGTAATCATTACCCTCAGTGTATGCCCTTACTAACCTCAATCCGTGACGGGGCGCGAAAAAAATAAGAGAGAACATCAAAATGTTCCGCCCTGGGTTAGTAGGCTCTTAAATATTTCTGAAGAGATGACTTGTTTGAGAGAAAGAGGAATATCGGGATAGGATAGTGGTTAAGACGGGAGAGGTGGTGGTGCCACGTGTACGCTTTTAACCCCTAGGAAACCACCAGGAAGGAAGAGTAAAAGCCGAGATAGGAAACAGAAAATTCATGAACATAAAAATGAAAAATAAATGGATGATCAAATTTTTGTACAACTGTACAGAAATTTAAAAACCTAACCCATGTTACTCACACTCTTCATTTATATTATGTTATATAAGTGAATATGCCCTGTGTACTTTAGACTTATGTTGAATATGAAACTTCCAAATAAAATTATAAGTTAAACACTGAGGTAAAAGTCTTCTTTAGGTTATAGCCAATGGTAATGGGGAAATCTCTAAATCAGGAATTTTGTAAAGTGGTCCCCATTATATTCAAAGGTTCCCCTGGAGGGGGAGCAAGAATACCTCCTCCATATTTCCCCATATGTCGAAATAGTCGGCTAAATGGGGTGGATGAGGGGACTAGGAATCCCCTCCTTTAATTTACCTCCAACAAAGAAAGAAATGATTCCCCTGGAGGGAGAGCAATAATACCTCCTCCATATTTCCCCATATGTCGAAAGAGTCGGCTAAATGGGGCGGATGAGGGGACTGGGAATCCCCTCCTTTGTATTCACCTCCAACAAAAAAAGGATTTTGTAGTTTTTTTTTTTTTTTTTTTTTTTATCTCTGTGGCATTGCTTATAATTGTTAATAACATTGAATATGAAATTTATCAAGAATACTGACGAGACTTCTTGACGTAGACTTAGATCAGCATATTAATAAAATTTCGGATTATGATCTGTTATACTAGGAAAAAAGATCGATGTCATAATTTGAAAAAAAAACAAAGAGATGGAATATACATAATTATTTTCATTTCGGTAATAACTTCATTACATACA
>JAXCGZ010017634.1:17500-22500 GCA_037179515.1 Halocaridina rubra | reverse complement strand
AGAGATCCATTTGTATATACATATGACAATGTGTATGAATACTGTAAATGTCTCTAGAACACGAAGGTGACTTAAATGAGAGAGTAAGCGAGTTGTTGTTGTTGTGTTGGTTTTACGTCATTGACTCCCTTTTATATCAAGGGCTAGGACGGTTGCCTTTTTGCGAAGGACTTGCTTTGACAGATGTAATCCTTACCCTGAGTGCATGCCCTTGCTAACCTCAGACCGTGACGGGGTGCGAAGCCTCGACCTGACACCTCAAAGTCGAGACTAAGCCACGAGTGAAGTGGGGAAATACTGAAGATGGACCTTTAGTAGAGTCTACGGATCTTGTAAAGAAGAGTAACCCCAGGGTGTTCTAGTGCTATTCATAATTACAAGGGAAGTCACCTAACCAAACCTAACCTAACCCAACAATTTAATTTTTTTTTAATGATTGTGACACCAGGACGGGCCAAAAATAATAAAATAAAACAACCCTCATCGGGCCTGGGCACGAAAAATACATAAAGTAAAGAGAAACAGAGATGGAGAGTGTAATGACTTGTCAGATGCGAAGGGATAATAAAAGAGGTGTAATGAATATCCAAGAATATTCAGTGTAGCTGTAGGCATAGAAAAAGAACCGTAACTGAAGGAAGACTTAACATCGAACTGTCCTGGACAGACCTATATAAGTTCAAAAAAAACTTCAGCTATAGTATCGCAACGGGCGGCTGGTGCCATGAGCCATCCTACTACTGGAAATTACTGGCTATTTAAGCTTACGTGGGGTTCTGGAGGTTCCTTAACTCTACAGCAACCAGAGTCAGCTTTCTTGCTCTTGCAGTAGACACAGATTTCTCACTTGTTTTAAACTTTCTATGGCACAATCGGTAATACCTAATTTTAACATATATCTCCAGACTGTACGTACAATGGACACACGTACCCAAGTGGGCAGAGACTTCAGGGCATTTGCATTCATATGATATGTCGAAATGGCAAATGGTACTCCGGAGGTTATATTAATTCCTATTGTAAGTATCGATATTCTTCTCGAAAAGCTAAAGATATTTTCACAATTAAAAAAGTGGGGCAGTGGCTTGCGAAGTTATTATTATTATTATTATTATTATTATTATTATTATTATTATTATTATTATTATTATTATTATTATTATTATTATTATTATTATTATTATTATTATTATTATTATTATTATTATTATTATTATTATTATTATTATTATTATTATTGTAATGCAACCAAGAGAATGAGTGAGGATGGATAAACTAGGATGAAAAACCCTACAACTTGAATACTTACTTTAGTCTTTTTATAAACCCCTTTCTCCCTGCACTGGGTACTGGGATGAGAGAGAGAGAGAGAGAGAGAGAGAGAGAGAGAGAGAAGAGAGAGAGAGAGAGAGAGAGAGAGAGAGAGAGAGAAGAGAGAGAGAGAGAGAAGAGAGAGAGAGAGAGAGAGGAGAGAGAGAGAGAGAAGAGAGAGAGAGAGAGAGAGAGAGAGAAGAGAAGAGAGAAGAGAGAGAGAGAGAGAGAGAGAGAGAGAGAGACTTACTTGCAAATATTATATACTCAGGTGAGACATGTAGTGTTTTCGATGACCCCCACTTCAACTCCTTCGACGGGCTGTGGTTTGACTTTCACGGTATATGCAACTATTCCGTGACCCAGGAAGGCGTGACCTATGACCCACCTTTTGGGATCTACGGGAAGTTCAGACGATGCTACCCGTCTGTAGGCTGTATTGACATAGTCACCTTTAAAGATAACGCAAACACAGTCATTACAGTGAAATACAATATGCAGAATATCGTAAGTATTAGAGAAATTTTGAATATATAATATTTAGCTGTTGCGGTTTTGTTCATTTGTCAAAGAGACGTTGGTCCGATTTCTTAAACAGTGTAAAGCTAGGATACCATATTGTTAGTTAGCTAGACACACACAAATGGATTTCATAAACGCATCTGACGCAGTTCTGTGTATGGCTAGGATCCCGTACGGGATCCTAGCCATACACAGAACCGCGTCAGATGCGTTTATGAAATCCATTTGTGTGTATCTAGCTAACTAACAATATGGTATCCTAGCTTTACACTGTTTAAGAAATCAGGACGTAGTCATGATGTTTTTAACCTGTTGTTTATATCAGTAAAAATAACTAAAAACTGACAGTGTTGATAAAACTAAACCTCAATCTGACAGTTAAACCATACAATCACTATTAATTCCATTGGTAATTCATTGGGTTAAACCTCGAGTTTATACTCAGGAGGTCCCCGTATTAACTTCCTCAATAGAATTAACACCGTATTTCTCTTCGCCAAAGCTACTCGTGATAAGGAGAGAGTAATTGCATTGCCTTTGTCAATCTTCTTCTTCTTCTTCCTCTATTTGCGTTCCCATTTTCATATGGGGTCGCATCTCTTCACTAGTCGTCTTGTCAGTGTCCTTGTTAAATAAGCATTTTTATGGAAGAAAGAAATACTTGTTTGAGACCTGTTTTTTTATGACTTATTTTCCACGCTTTACATGTATTTCATGTATCATACGTGTCCACTTAAATATAAAAACATGTAAATATTGAATAATGTGGTTCCATATTCACTTATTTATGTACTTGCATTCCCAAGGAACTCTTAAACTATCACTGAAAAACATCGCCTTTACCTTAGTTTGCATGAAATAGCATAAACAACAATATTTCCTTAATAACTTTCATTAACAATATTTATGGATATTTAGTTCCCATACACAGTTTTTACATATTTTGAAAACAAGTACAAAACTGATGATGCGTCTCTTTCAGATTCAAGTCAACGGGGTCTCTTACACCGTTACTTACACTGTTCAACCTGTGATGGAAGGTGCAATTACTCATCCTGTGCTAGCTTGGAGAGTTAACAATCAATGCTCCAGATTCCTGGGCACTCAAGGGCTACTGGTAGGTCAAAGCAATGGGCGTGGCTACGCGATCAGTTACTGCATAGGGGTGGTAAGAGGAGTTAGTGATACAGCTCTTGTCGTACCTATCGACAAGAGCAGGAGACTAGGCAGTTCGGTGTGTAGTCAACAAGATCGCTGTACGAGACTTCGGGGACAGCCCCGAAACCTCTCTGAGACATTGTTCGTCTCTTTCAGAATAGAGTTTTTCCGGCTATGAATATTGCTTCTTTTCCACTAATGTCACACTATAATTTTTCCATCAGAAACATTATAGAGAGAATAGTACTTCTTTTCCACTAATATCACACTATAATTTTTCCATCAGAAACATTATAGAGAGAATATTACTTCTTTTCCATTAATGTCACACTATAATTTTTCCATCAGAAACATTATAAAGAGAATATTACTTCTTTTCCACTAATGTCACACTATAATTTTTCCATCAGAAACATTATAAAGAGAATACTACTTCTTTTCCACTAATGTCACTATAATTTTTCCATTAGAAACATTATAAAGAGAATATTACTTCTTTTCCACTAATGTCACACTATAATTTTTCCATCAGAAACATTATAGAGAGAATATTAAATTTTTCCACTAATGTCACACTATAATTTTTCCATCAGAAACATTGTAGAGAGAATATTACTTCTTTTCCACTAATGTCACACTATAATTTTTCCATCAGAAACATTATAGAGAGAATAGTACTTCTTTTCCACTAATGTCACACTATAATTTTTCCATCAGAAACATTATAGAGATAATATTACTTCTTTTCCACTAAAGTCACACTATAATTTTTCCATCAGAAACATTATACAGAGAATATTACTTCTTTTCCACTAATGTCACACTATAATTTTTCCATCAGAAACATTACAGAGAGAATATTACTTCTTTTCCACTAATGTCACACTATAATTTTTCCATCAGAAACATTATAAAGCGAATACTACTTCTTTTCCACTAATGTCACTATAATTTTTCCATTAGAAACATTATAAAGAGAATATTACTTCTTTTCCACTAATGTCACACTATAATTTTTCCATCAGAAACAGTATAGAGAGCATATTACTTTTTTTCCACTAATGTCACACTATAATTTTTCCATCAGAAACATTGTAGAGAGAATATTACTTCTTTTCCACTAATGTCACACTATAATTTTTCCATCAGAAACATTATAGAGAGAATAGTACTTCTTTTCCACTAATGTCACACTATAATTTTTCCATCAGAAACATTATAGAGAGAATATTACTTCTTTTCCACTAAAGTCACACTATAATTTTTCCATCAGAAACATTATAAAGAGAATATTACTTCTTTTCCACTAATGTCACACTATAATTTTTCCATCAGAAACATTATAAAGAGAATATTACTTCTTTTCCACTAATGTCACACTATGATTTTTCCATCAGAAACATTATAGAGAGAATGTTACTTCTTTTCCACTAATGTCACACCATAATTTTTCCATCAGAAACATTATAAAGAGAATATTACTTTTTTCCACTAATGTCACACTATAATTTTTCCATCAGAAACATTATAGAGAGAATGTTGCTTCTTTTCCACTAATGTCACAAAATAATTTTTCCATCAGAAACATTATAGAGAGAATATTACTTCTTTTCCACTAATGTCACACTATAATTTTTCCATCAGAAACATTATAAAGAGAATATTACTTTTTTCCACTAATGTCAGACTATATTTTTTTCCATCAGAAACATTATAGAGAGAATATTACTTCTTTTCCACTAATATCACGCTATAATTTTTCCATCAGAAACATTATAGAGAGAATATTACTTCTTTTCCACTAATGTCAAACTATAATTTTTCCATCAGAAACATTATAGAGAGAATATTACTTTTTTCCACTAATGTCACACTATAATTTTTCCATCAGAAACATTGTAGAGAGAATATTACTTCTTTTCCACTAATGTCAAACTATAATTTTTCCATCAGAAACATTATAGAGAGAATATTACTTTTTTCCACTAATGTCACACTATAATTTTTCC
>JAXCGZ010017634.1:7500-12500 GCA_037179515.1 Halocaridina rubra | reverse complement strand
AAAATTGCCTCTTATAAAAGTGCTTTTCAGAATTATAATGGACGTCATCCCCCTATAAAATGAATAGCCAATTACAAGCAAAATCGAATTACTAGAATTCTGGATAGTGCTTTCCTGCCAGAACCCCCTCGCATACCATGACTGTTTTAATGTGTCAAAGGGAATAATACTGTTTAACATCAAATCTAGACAGAAAAATAAAAACGGCATTTGTTATAATTTTCGCTACAGGATGATATCTTTTTATCTATAAAGACCTTAATTACAACTCCGTTACAAAGATCCTGCTTGGAATATTTCTGTCTGAATTCCCTCGAATATTCATGACTCAGCAGTAGGGAAATTATGGAAGGGGGGGACTACCAGTTCCCAGTTCCACCCTTTGGTTGGTGGTTCGGTTTTACGTCACGAACTCCCTTTTCTACTAAGGGCTAGGACGGTTGCCTTCTTACGAAGGACTTGTTTTGGTAGATGTAATCGTTACCCTGAGTGCATGCCCTTACTAACCTCAGTCCGAGACGGGGCGCGAACTCTCGACCTGCCGTCTAAACTACTATTACGAGACGTAGCTCTTCTCGGCATTCAGAATGCTGAATATAGCGTTTCAAGCAAGGAGTTAATCTATATTAAAGAAAAAAAAAACGAAGGATAGAATTCCAGGTCCCCCCTACTCCGCCCCATTTAATCTCATCGACTTTTACGACACGAAGAGGTTCCTTTGCATTTAGCCTTGGAAATAAAATCATCCTGAGGTTAGTAAGGGCATTAACTCAGGGTAACGATTATTTCTGCCAAAACAAGTCCTTCGTAAGAAGGCAACCGTCCTAGTCCTTGGTAGAAAAGAGAGTTCGTGACGTAAAAACGAATCAATCCATCTTGAAAATAGTAATTCAGTTTGAGTCTTATGCTGAATATTCTAGTATGTTCTTTTATATTATAAGAAAATATACAAAGGTGAGGGGGAATCTTTAGTTTTTTAGTTCCTCCCCATGTGGTCAACTTTTACAACACTCAGGTCTTCCATGAATTAAAAACTCGAATAGAGTTAGCAAACAAACCCATGGCACCACTCGCCCGTTACGATACTTCAACCGAGGGTCTTTTGGACTTAAGTAGGATTGAAAGTTTGATGTAAGTCTTCTCTCAGTCACTTTTCTTGACCAATGTTTTTTTTATTATTATTATTGTGACACCAGGACAGGCAAAAAAAAAAAAAAGATCTACCCTCATCGAGCCTGGGCACGAAGAAAACATAATGAGAAATAGAGATGGGTAGCATTGTGACTTGTCAGATGTGAAGGGATAATAAGATATGTAATGAATATCCAAGAATATTCGGTATTGATGTAGGCACAGAAAGAGAACCGTAACTGAAGGAAGACTTAACATCGAACTGTCATGGATAGTCTTATTTAAGTCCATAAGACCCTTCAGCTGTTGTATCGCAACGGGTGGTTGATGCCATGTGTACAGCTATGCCAAATATTGCAGCGTATTCATTACAAAGCTCTTATTATACCGTCAAATATAACAAGACACAACACTCCTCATCTATGTTTCTCTAAGCTCTTTTTTTTTTTTTTTTTTTTTCTTTTTTTTTTCGGGCCCAATGAGGGCAATTTTCTTTGCTCGTCTCTGTGTCTTTGAGCAGCTTTCTGTGCTCCTTTCTTGACAGCTTTTTGTGCTACGGACGCATGTGCCATATCTCAAGCTGGAGAAGATCCAAGGCAGTATTTTCCATCTATCCTGGCCATCTTAAATACAACAGTGGAACATGAAGCTCTAAGCACCCGTGAGATCAAAGATTTTTTCTTTTTTTTCTTTTTACTATAGCCGTAACGTTATTTCCTATGTTGTATCTTACTTATATCTATTAAGATATCTTTTCATTACTTTCTGAAATGAGCACATACAAGAGGAAGGATTGAAAAGTATTTAACATGAAATTATTATGATATTAAATATTTTTTTTCATTTTTTTTCCAATTTGTAAGACACTGTAAACTCAGTCTGATTGTCACTGAATTATTTCAGCTGGCGGAGTACCTCCTGACGAACTTATTTGCTCCCGTGAGTATGACATTCTTCAGAATTTTTTTTCTCACCATACGCCTGAGTAGATAGTTCTCTATCTGTCAGTCGACTGACCATGTATGAAGCTCCTCCAACACCCTCCGCCCATCCAAGGGCTGCTGGGGACTGAGGGCCATTACATTTTGGTCAGCCATGCGTTGCTTGAGCAAAGAGGTTTTCTTCCAGTGTCTTGCTAGGACTATCCTGGAAACCCTCCCCATTTATCCGGGCTTGGAACCGGCATTGAGCCAAGCTGGCCTGCTTAACCCAGAATGTACTAATAAATTCTTGTTCATATTTTTTCTCTTATATACTCAACCCTGTTTACCAGATATAGCTTTAAAAATTCTCATAATTATTTGCATAAACTACACATTGTAACTTATACTCAGGTTTTTCCACATTACATAATATTTCTCAATCAAGAAACAAAATATGGTAGTCACCGTGGCTCAAGTGGTAGCGTCCGCGACTCCGAGGCGTCAGGTAGAGGGTTCGCGCCCCGTCACGGTCTGAGGTTAGCAAGGGCATACACTATCAGTAACGATTACATCTGCCAAAACAAGTCCTCCGCAAGAAGGCAACCGTCCTAGCCCTCGGTAGAAAAGGGAGTCCGTGACGTAAAACCGGAAATCATCTTTACAAGAAATAAGAAACACATTTCATGCTAATGAACTTGATTAGATCTTTGGACTGAATATTCTGCCTCATTCTGCTTGTGTCAGCGAACAAATGATTGGATTTTGTAAAGATGAACAACCCTCGGAACGCCAGCAAAATTAAATAACCTCGTAAATTGTCAGGTTAGGTTAGGTTAGGTTAGGTTAGGTAAAGTATCCTGTTCAGTATGTTTCATACAGGCGACTTGCCTTATAAATATGAATAACCCGAGCATACTTTGGGGCTGCTCTGCTCTGGATTCGGTTTTACGTCACGAACTCCCTTTTCTACTAAGGGCTAGGACAGTTGCCTTCTAACGAAGGACTTGTTTTAGCAGATGTAATCGTTACCCTGAGTGTATGCCCTTACTAACCTCAGTCCGTGACGGGGCGCGAACCCTCGACCTGCCGCCTCAGAGTCACAGACACTACCATTTTGCCACGGAGACTACTAGGGGCTGCTCTGCTCTGTAAATACCAAATCGTTTCATGTAGTAAAGAGTGTGACTGGCTCTCTTGCATGATCTGAAATGCCTAATTACTTTTTAGCTTGTGGTGGCACTTGTGGAGACGGTGCCACGTGTAAATACGAATGCGATTCCACAGAGGAAGAGACTATGGGGAACTGTACTGCCACTTTCTGTAAATGCTGTCGGAAAAAGCCTAGTAAGTAATACTTTGACTTGTGTGTGTGTGTGTGTGTGTGTGTGTGTGTGTGTGTGTGTGTGTGTGTGTGTGTGTGTGTGTGTGTGTGTGTGTGTGTGTGTGTGTGTATGTGTGTGTGTGTGTGTGTGTGTGTGTGTGTGTGTGTGTGTGTGTGTGCATGTATGTATGTGTGTGTGTGTGTGTGTGTACGTGTGTGTGTGTGTGTGTGTGTGTGTGTGTGTGTGTGTGTGTGTGCTTCAGTATAATGCCATATCTCACAGAGGTTAGGTGGTGGCGACAAAGTGATCAAAAGAGAGGAATTTACTCTGATATGTACAGTATAATAGCAAATAATATTAATTTACCGAGGAATAGCTTTGTACTTCAAAATAAAAGAGAGAGAGAGAGAGAGAGAGAGAGAGAGAGAGAGAGAGAGAGAGAGAGAGAGAGAGAGAGAATAATTTTATATTTTAATTTTCAGCGTGCGAGAACTCCATTTGTGGCAAAGGAGGTACTTGTAGATCCTGCGGCTGTCTTCAAGGAGAAGAGCGAATTCCTGGCATTTGTCCATTGAGGGGATGTGACTGCTGCAAACTAGCTCCAGGTATTAAAGATATGAGTTCATTATATGTACAGTAATGGATTGACAAAGTGATGTGGGTTCGAATCCTAGCTGAGGGCATTTATATATATATATTTTTATGAGTGTGACACCGGGACAGGCAGAAACTACCCTCATCAATAAAGGCCCGGGCGCGAGAAAATACCAAGACAAAGTAAAAGAAAAAGGTTAAGGACAAGTCAGAGATGAGGTAATGTCACACAAAAGAAAACGACAGACAGAAATAAACAGTCAAAGTACCGAGGACCCAGAGATATGGAGGACTAGGCTCTGAGATGACGATAGATCTGTTTTTTGAAGGGTAAGGTGATGGAAAATATGCATTTGATTATATATAAAATGAGGCCACAAATTAACTTGAGAAGTGCAAGGAAAATGAGACAGAGGCATTCAGTAGAGTGTCTTCATTCCCTGATGCAGTGGCTAAGGTCTTATGTATATTAATGGATCGTCAGTGTGTTGTAGGATCGGCTCCTGAAATGGGGCAGTTGTATGTTTTTTTGATTTGCACTTGAGGTATTGTTTTCTTGAATATAATTATCCGAAATCACCCTTATTAATGAGGGATTAGCTATAGAGGTTCTTTTTGTATGTATCAGTATTAATCATCATAAAATATTTTGGGATTATTTTTATTTTATTCACAGGATTTTAAACGCTGGTCTCATTGATTGCAAATATTACTACATGGCTAGATCACTTGAGAAGAGAGAGAGAGAGAGAGAGAGAGAGAGAGAGAGAGAGAGAGAGAGAGAGAGAGAGAGAGAGAGAGAGAGAGGAGAGAGAGAGAGAGAGAGAGAGGAGAGAGAGAGAGAGAGAGAGAGAGAGAGAGAGAGAGAGTACCCACCAAGGAATAGTTGTTGTCCAAGAATTCTTAGGAATATGACCTATGTTACTCGATGCAATTTTTTCCTCAACTCTGTACCCGGAAATGTAGTTTAAGGAAAAACATATCATACACACACACACACACACACACACACACACACACACACACACAC
>JAXCGZ010017634.1:0-2500 GCA_037179515.1 Halocaridina rubra | reverse complement strand
TAAGAATGCATATGCTGCCCTTACTATGCCATTTATATGTATTTCTGGAGACAAATCTGCCAGTATGTTTACTCCTAGATCTCTCTCATTTTCTGTCTCTTGAAGTTGTACTCCAGCCACCGAGTAGTCAAGCTTGGGCCTTCTTGCACTTGTACCCATTCTCATTACCTTACATTTTGAAGTATTGAATTTCATTAGCCACTTTTCTGACCACTCATGCAGATTATTTAGATCCTCCTGAAGTTCTCTACCATTGTTCTCGTTTTTTTACTTTCTTCACAATCTTTGCATCATCTGCAAACATATTCATGAATGAATTTACAGACTCTGGTAGGTCATTTACATATACAAGGAACAAAAGTGGCCCTAAAACTGAACCCTGTGGAACTCCACTACTAACTCTTCTCCATTCAGACACTGAGTGTCTTACTCTAACCCCTCTGTTCCCTTCCTTCTAAGTAAGTTTTTATCCATTCCAAAACATTTCCACCTATTCTAGCCATTGATTGCAGCTTCCTAATAAGTCTCCCATGTGGAACAGTGTCAAACGCTTTCTGGAAGTCTAGGAATATGCAATCTGCCCAGCCCTCTCTTTCCTGTAAGATTTGGCTTACCTCATCATAAAATTCTAATAAGTTTGTTACTGTTGATCTACCTTCTCTGAAGCCATGTTGCCTCACTGACAAAAAGTGAAGGATTCCAAGTGAAGAGAGATATGTTTCCTTAGTAGTTTCTTCCATAACTTTGCAAACTATGCTGGTCAAGGAAACAGGTCTATAGTTCAGAGCCGTATCCCTCCTTCCCTTTTTGAAGATAGGTATCACATTTGCTTGTTTCCAGCATCTTGGAATCTCCCCCGACTCCAGTGACTCCTTAAATATGATACTTAGTGCCACTGATATTGTGTTTGCGCATTTTTTAAGCACATGAGGGGATATGTCATCAGGACTTGTAGCTTTATGAACATCTAAATCCATCAGCGCTTTGCATACCTCTGTGGCTGTAAGGTTGATGTTCTCTAATACCGGCCCTTGAGCTTCTATCACTACAATCTGAGGGGGTGGGGTATTTTCTACTGTAAATACTGACTTAAACTCCTTGTTCAATTCTTTGCAAATCTCTTCATCCGTCTCAGTGATGCTTCCATCCGCTCTCTTTAGCCTTAAAACCTGTTCTTTTACCTTCAGTTTTCCTCTGATAAAGCTGTGGAAAAGCTTGGGATTTTCTTTAGCCTTCCTGGTGATGTCCCTCTCATAGTCTCTCTCTGCCTCTCTCCCTTTACTTAGGTAGTCATTTCTTGCTCTTTTGTAGGTTTGCCAGGCATTTATGTCTTTTCTCCTCCTATACCTTTTCCAGCATTTGTCACTCCACTCCTTAGCTCTTTTACACCCATTATCGAACCATTTCTCTCTGGTATGAATTACACCTACTATCTTCCCATATTTCTCACAAAAGATGTCATACATTTCTTGTACAGATTTGTTGTAAAATAAGGTTCTCCAGTCAATAACTGCAAAAAGCTCATTCATGTGTGTGTGTGTGTGTGTGTGTGTGTGTGTGTGTGTGTGTGTGTGTGTGTGTGTGTGTGTGTGTGTGTGTGTGTGTGTGAGTTTGTGTGTGTGTGTGTGTGTGTGTGTGTGTGTGTGTGTGTGTGTGTGTGTGTGTGTGTGTGTGTGTGTGTGTGTGTGTGTGTGTGTGTGTTGTGCAGGCTATTTCAATTCCAGTACAAAAAACTAAATTGTTTTTATTCCTGGAAAATCAACAGAGGCCTACTTTGATACTATCTGCTGATTTTCGGCTACTGTAGTAGCTTGGCGATCATGATGGAACACTAATTTGGAAAATAAGTAGAATGTATTTAATCATTATTACTATGCTAATGACGTAATAAGGCGAATTTTTACCATTATTTATAGATTTCGTTATATTTTTTCGGCTTAATTTTACTTATTTAGAATTGATTAAGAGATGAACAGATTATTTCTTAATATACATTTCATAACAAATATTGCATTATAATAATCCTGAGTTACGGATTGTACTTACTTTTCTTATAAGGGCTGGGACGAAACCCTCTTTCAAGGGGCTTTGTTTTGGCCGAGTGTGACTGTTACCTTGAGTGAATGGTCTTTCTAACCTCAGACCTTGACGGGTCTCGAACCAACAGCCAGACGCCTCAAAGTGACGTGTACTACCACCCGGTCTTGGCAGTCACAAAACAGCTTTATATAATTGAAATTAATAAAAATTTAAATGGCAATTTCCCTTAAAGAATCATTAGTAATTCGTAGCTAGATTTCTCTAAGCACTTAATTTATATTTCTGGTATTCAACAAACAAGAGACATTTCTAATTAGTTTAAAAATAAAAGTAATTATTTATGTCTCTTTCTGACATGTTCTGTGATTAGCATGTCTTGTTGAAGTTCACATTTAGGATTTTGTATAATTTTGATTGGCTACAGAAAGAACCGTTTATGTAATTATCCTCTGATTTCCAG
>JAXCGZ010017633.1:0-49621 GCA_037179515.1 Halocaridina rubra | reverse complement strand
TACAGTCAGTGTTGCCATAAAACAGAGTTGAATAATAACTCTCATACTAATAACATTATTAATTTGCAAAATTATATTGAATATTACTTTAAGAAAGTAAATACTTATCTAAAGAAAGAAAATCAATCATATTATTAAAAAATATATGTGGAAATTTTACTAGAAAACATTAAATATAACAAAATGTAACCTGGATATAAGGAAGAAAAATCATAAAACCAAAACAACGTACAGTTCGTTATGACAAAAAGAAGCAAAATTAAGGGATCAGTTTAGAACAACAACAAAATTATTAATAAATAAAGTGAAAATATATATATATCAATTGATAAATAAATTAATATATAAATAAAGAAGACATATATCATACCACTACAACACTCAAAATAAAGAAAGAAAATACACTATGCCACTACAAATTCTTGGACTGGTCTCACGCAAGTAATAGTATCACAATTCTTTCATGGCTTCAACTCTATCATCTTTGGCTTTCCTTTTGATTAGGCCTTATGAAGTCCTATCTAACCAAATGGCCAAATAATCATAAATACTCTGTTTTGCTGCATCTAATTCAAAGTAATCACTTCTCTGACTTTCATACCTATCAAAAGCTAGATGCAGTCCTTTCAATCGCAAAGCAGCCATGAAACTCTCCTCCCATTTTTCTTAGTCGTTAGCATTGTCATCAAAGGTTTTCAACAAGCTGCTGGGCCCATAACCCATTGTTGAAGTCTGTACAGAAATTTTCAAATATAACTAACTTTGATATACTTTAAGATGCCCTAATAATAATGGGATACAAATGAGAAGTGGTAGAACGTCATATCTTTTATTCTTGGGAACTTCTCAAGTGTTGTGGCTAAGAAACCCCTTTAACTAGTGTTAAGTTTTCTGTTGTACACTCAGGAAGTGTTTTCTATTATTTAGGTTTGACAACGACAAATAAGTGTTTTGATCCTTCATATAAGGGTTTTGATCCGTATTACAAGCGTTCCAGTATATCCAGTATTATTGATTGTTCTCATGTCTTTTATATGAATTTGTTTAGTTTTAGAATTTATACCCTTCCACAAATGGCATCAACGAAATAAAAGCAGTTACAGTATAGTTGTGTATACATATCCACCCTCCCTCATCTCTATATCAGTAATGAAGAAAATGGGATATATATTATAATGACTACACATCATGCACAATTATAGAGCTTCATAGAGCTTTACAACCATCTATTAATCTTGAACAGGTAAGAAACATAACAGTGGCGACGAGGATGGGATATGTATTATAATGACTAGACATCATACACAATTATAAAGCTTCATAGAAACATAACAGTGGCGACGATTGGTAACGACACCAGGCAGAGTAGGCAGCACATCTGGCACCAACCAAATTTTTGGCAGGAGTGAGTAACCAGCCCACAGCAACCAACCACAACTTCTTCTTCTTTTTCTTCGTCTACATCTTTTCCCACTTTTATGTGGGGTCGATCTACCCATGCCCAGAGCATTTTCCATACAAGAGGAACCTTCCATTATTACACAGAAGTGGAACAAGTGGATAGATTTGTTTGACATCTACCTGAAGGCCATAGAAGTCACCAAGGATGAGCAGAAGCATGTCCTACTACTCCATGTAGCAAGCCTAGAGGCACAGGAGGTGCATAAAACCCTCACACCTGCAGGTAACACCCTTCACAAACAATTGATTATATAAATGCCTATTTTGCCTCTAAAATTAATTTTAGATATGAGAGATTTAAGTTTAGCCAGTGCACCCAAGATGCAAGTAAATCAGTTGATGCTTTTCTTACCAAGTTGAAAAAGTTAGCTTCTACTTGTGAATTAAATAACAAGTAGGATGTCATAATAGATCAGGTTATAGCCAAATGTAATTTATATGAACTTGGAAAAAAATTGCTTCAGAAGAACACTCTAGCATTAGATGAAGTTTTAGACACAGCTAGGATTCTGGAAGCAGCAAATTCTCAAGCTCAGCCCATTTAGGGTTCAAAAAATAATTCTCATGTCAATAAAGTGTTCTCCCAGCATGGTAAACGGCAATGGCAACAGAGTAAAAACACGACAAATCAAAGGAAACCTGAGGGTAAACAATCCACAAATACATAGCCATGTTTCAGGTGCTGCAAGGCAGGTCATTATCCCAGTGACAGGACAAAGTGTCCAGCAACTGACAAGAAATGAAACAGTTGTCGATGCAAGGGTCATTTCAGCAACATGTGTAGGCTCGGCAAAACAAAGAAACACATCACTTATACTCCAATTAAACATGAAACACAACAGAATGGTCAGTTAGACGAGCCATCAGAGCAATTAGATGGTAGTAAACCAGAATTTCCTTTTCAAATTAACTCTGTAAGTAGCAAAGACAAGAGGTTACTGATTACAGTAAACATAATCAGCGTACTGGTTGTCATGCAGGTTGACACAGCAGCAGACGTCTTTGTGGTGTGAGAACAAATGGCACGCAAAATATCTAATGTGCACACAACATGGAGGTAGTAGGTTCAACCAGGGTTAATGTTCAGTATGATCAGCAGACAACACAGGATCTGCCCCTCACCATTGTGAAAGGCCAAAGTCAGACATTAATGGGTTTAGATAGGTTTTCAGTTTAAATGGTCAAATATTATGATGGTTCGGAAGATAGAAAATAACACTGTTACCCATGTGAGTGATGTGTTTTCAGAATCTAAGGAGATTTTTACTGAAGGGCATGGCACAGTGAAAAACACAAAGGCAACCTTAGTTTTGAAATCCGATGCAACACCCAAGTTCTACTCCTAGAACTATTCCATTTGCTTTAAAGGCTTCAGATGAACAGAAAATTAAAAGGTTAGAAGCAGAAGGGACATGGGAGAGAGTCATGTACTCAGACTGGGTAACCCCTTTAGTTCAAGTAGCAAAACAAGATGAAGATGTCTGGTTGTGTAGAGAGTATAACCCAGTACCCTCTACCCAGCTGTACATACATGTTTGCAGCCCTCGGAGAATGTAAGGTATTTGCAAAAATTGACCTAAAACATGCCTTTCAGCAGTTAGTCATGGATGATGAGTCACGAGAATACTGTACAATAAATACTCATTTAGGCTTATTTCGTTCCAAAAGACTACCATATGGAGTAGCCAGCAGTCCTGCAATATGGCAGCAAACCATAGATAAGATAATCAGTGGATTGCCCGGCGTATTTTGTTTCAAGATGACATATTAGTAGCAGGAAAGGAGGAGAGAGAGCATCACAAAAGACCAGTAGCAGAACTGAAACACATCAAAGACAACGGAATGAAAATAAAAAATGGCAAATGTCAATTTAATGTTTAAGAAATTGAATATTTAGGTTTCAAAATAAATGACTTGGGTATTCAAAAGGCTGATAACAAAGTCAGGGCAATACAGTCAGCAAAAGTGCCTGAAAATGTCAAGGAGCTGCAGTCATTTTTAGGATTTAAGACATTTTGCAGAAAGTCAAAAAAAGACTTAGTTACCCTAGCAGAACCACTATATCGACTGTTAAACAAAGAGATAGCAGGGCACTGGTCAGTGGACTGTCAGCAGTCATTTGAGAGTATAAAAGCAGAAATGACTTCTCCAAAGTTGTTGACATATTTCAGAATGGACTTGCCGGTAAAACTAGTATGTGACGTCTCACAGGTAGGCTTAGGTGCAATTTTAGCTCATGTCATGCCCAATGGCACAGAGAGACCAAGTGCTTCTACATCTAAGTTGTTGAATAAGACAGAAAGAAACTATTCACCAATTGAAAAGGAGGGCCTTGCTGTAGAGAAATTTCACATATGCCTATAAGGCAGGAAGGAATTTAAGTTAGTGACTGACAACAAACCATTATTAGCCATATTAGGTCCCAAAGCAGTTTACCTACTCTAGTCACTGCATGACTACAAAAGTGGGCTATCATTCTGGCAGCTTATAATAATACATTAGAGTATAAGTCTACTGCTAAGATAGGAATTGCAGATGCACTATCTCGCTTACCCATAGACGAACCTCCTACAGATCATGATGTTAGTATTTTGTTGTTAGACAGCTAGAACTTACCTATCACAGCTAAATATATTGCTAAAAGAACAAAACAGGATCCAATATTGTCCAAGGTACTTCAGCATTTACTTTCTGGTCGAGGTTCAACAATGATTCAGGATGAATGTAAACCATGTGTGGCAGTATGGTTTGAACATAGTGCGGAACAGGATTGCATATTACGTGGGGCCAGAGTTGTTGCTCCTAAGCAGCTAAGGGAACAGGTACTCACCGATCTATATGAGGATCAATAGGGCATTGGAAGATCTAAGGCAATAGCTAGAACTTATATGTGGTGGCTAGGGATGGGCAAGGACATTGAAATGTCGGTTCGGAAATGAAAAACTTGTTCCATCAATCAAAGTAATCCAAAACCAGCACGTTTCCACCCATGGGAATATCCTAGAAATGCTTGGCAACAGCTACACATTGATTTTGCTGGCATATTTCTTGGATATTCGTATTTGA
Organism: Halocaridina rubra; assembly: GCA_037179515.1. NCBI lineage: Eukaryota > Metazoa > Arthropoda > Malacostraca > Decapoda > Atyidae > Halocaridina > Halocaridina rubra. The sequence goes on along the minus strand of JAXCGZ010017633.1, from coordinate 45,094 downwards.
TTGTTGTTGATGCTTACAGTAAATGGCCAGAGACCATTCAAGTGCATTCAACTACCTCACTTTGCACGATCATAGCACTTATGCCACTCTTTGCAGCCCATGGTCTGCCAGAGCGCATAGTATCTGATAATGGTCCTCAGTTTTCTTCTCATGAATTACAGATTTTTTGGATGTAAATGGTATTCTACACACCTTTTCTGCATCGTATCATCCTGCGACAAATGGGGAGGCTAAAAGTTTTGTCCAGACATTTAAGCATAACACAAAATGTCGACAAGCTTCGCATGCTATTGTTCCTATTAGCATAAGTAAATGTCTCTTAAATTATCGAACTACTCCGCATGCAACTACGGGTATGGCACCATCAGCTTTGTTGATGAGGAGGAGGATTAGGACTAAGTTAGATCTGAAGTTGCCTGATTTTCTTAGTGATCAGCAGAACAAATGTTGGATACAATTACAACACCAGAAGGAGATGCAAAACTTTCAACCTTCATCTCCAGTACTTGTACAATTATACACAACACCAGAAAAGTGAATACCTGGGGATATTACACGAAAGGCTGGGAATATGCTTTGTATATTTATATACTCTCTTACTATTATGCTCTTAATATTTATGCCGTATTGTTATGTTTTGTATGTTACATTAGACGTTAAGGTAATTGTAATTTCTTTTGCTTGCAGATTGTTGATTATGGTGTGATTTTGTTTTAGAATAAAACCATTGTTTCATGGTGAGAAATTGTTTCATTTACAAGAATTTATTCTACAACAATCATATAGAATCATCTCCTGCTTCCAGGTAAGCTCGACAGTGACCATAGTGCACCAGATTTTGATAAGAAATACAAGCACTGGAAAAAAAAACTTTTGTCAACTTCATTGAGAAATGTGGAGCCAATGCACCTAACAAACTGCTCTCTCCAACAAAATATGTCTCTTCTTCCGTGCACAAACATATTGCTGATTGCGTAACTTTCAATGCAGCTGTTGGAATCCTGGATAAACTATTTATAAAAAAGAAAAATTTTATTTTTGCTTGTCATCTGTCGGTCACAAGACAACAACAGCAGACAGAGAACATCGACGAATATTTACAACACCTACATAAACTGAGCAAGAACTGCCAATTTACAGCTGTTACTGCTAAACAGTACCATGAGGACCTGGTTCGAGATGCCTTCATAAATGGTCTCCAATCTGGCACAATACATCAGCAGTTACTTGAAAACCAGGAAATAAGTTCGAGCCAGGCCTATGAGACTCCAAGGGCACTTGAGCTCGATGAGCATAATTCTGAACAGTATACTCAAGCAGCAGCCACCAAAGTTGTTGCTGCTTTACCTGTTGATGATTTGTCTGCAATGAAATCTGACAACTGCTGCTTTGTAAATAAAAATGTTGGCCCTTCACATACAGAGTCAGATAATGCTGCTATCACAAAGTAAAAATGTTGGTTTTGTGGGGGAATTCCATATCTTTGTTCGAAATGTCCTGCTCAGACCAGTGAGTGTATATCTTGTGGCAAGACAGGTAACTGGGCTAAGGTATGTCAGTCAAAGCATAAGCAGAAAATTTTGGTTGCAACTGGACATGGAAAGTTGTGTGCAATTTCTGCTGCTACACCTGACAGCTTTTCAACTTCTACAGTTTCTGTTTTTTTATTAATAACTGTAATGCAACAGCATTGCTTGACTCAGCCAGCTCAGATATCTTTACAGATTACAATTTAGCATTGAGACTGAAGTTGCATATCAAGCCCAGTTCCCCAAGTATCACCTTAGCAATGGCATCTAAACAAGCTCCAGTCAGAGGTGTCTGTCACGTAGATATAATTATAAATGACATGCATTATAAGAGAACTCGCTTAGAGGCAATTGAAGATCTGTGTGGTGATATCATCTTGGGCTTGGATTTCCAAGAAAGAGTATGCTGCTGTTACTATCCTGTATGGTGGGCCAAAACCCGAGATACGAATTAATGACCCAGAAGCCAATATTTGTAGCTTGGCTGTAGTAAATTTCTCCAAACCACGTCTATTTGCTAGTATGAAGGCAAATGTTAAGAAAATTGTGACTAAATCTCGCGAATACAGTGCTATTGATCAGCAGTTTATAAATCAAGAAGTTGAGCATTTGTTAGCAGAAGGTATTATTGAGCTTAGCTTGTCTCCTTGACGAGCTCAGGCAGTAGTTGTGAAAGATGAACTTCATGGCCATAAGAAACGTATGTGTAGATTACTCCAATACTGTAAATTTGCATACTGACCTTGATGTATAGCCTTTGCCCAAGATCGAATCTCTAGTTAATAAATTAGCATAATACAGAATTTTCTCAAAATTTAACATGAAAAGTGCGTATTATTAGGTGCCTTTATTCAAGGATGACAAACCGTACACAGCTTTTGAGACTAATGGACGCCTATTTCAATTCACAGGCGTGCCCTTTGGTGTACTTAATGGTGAGGGGGTTTTCAGAAGGCTATAAACAAATTTTTGATGAGGAGAACCTCCAAAATACATTTCCATACCTGGATAATATTACTGTTACAGGGAGAGACCAAGCTGAACATGATGAATGTGTGAAAAGATTTTTAACTGCTGCTAAGAGAATATGTCTTACTTAAAATGAATCAAAATCTATACTGTCAGTTAGTAATATGTCTGTTTTTGGTTATGAAATCAGTGATGGGTTGATTTGACCAGATTAATCCAGGATGCAGCCACTTCTTGATCTTGAACCACCTATGTCTCTTGGGAAACTCATTAAAGCTACACAGGCATTAGAACATATAAGCATTGATTTTAAAAGGCCTTCACCTAAACGGTCAAACAACAAGCATCTGTTTGTTGCAGTGGATGAGTTTTCGTGGTTTCCATTTGCAGCACCATGTAAGGATACATCTTCCAAGACTGTAATGCAATGTTTGGAAACAATTTTTTCTATGTGTGGTGCTCCAAATTTTATTCATCTGACTGAGTGAATAAAATATATCGGAAAGTGCAGGAATATCTTTTCCTGTATAATGTTGCCACAATCAAGACAACCCCTTATCACCCTGAGGGGAATGCACAGGTTGACAAATACAACAGCATTATTTGGAAAGCAATTTGCTTGGCTCTGAGGTCCCGCAGTCACCCTTAATCACACTGGGAGGTGGTGCTACCTCAGGCTCTGCACTATATTAGATCACTTATATGAACAGTTACAAACTCGACCCCTCATGAGAGGCTTTTCACATTTCCACGACATTCATCTATGGGGGTTTGTCTTCCTTCTTGGTTATTGAATCAAGGAACAGTGTTTTTGTGTCATTTTGCAAGGCGTTTGAAGGATGATCCTGTTGTTGAAGAAGTGGAGTTAATCCATGCAAATCCAACATATGCACATGTCGTTCTCAATGGGAAAGACATCCTCCCCAATGCTATGGCTGGTAAAATTATATGGCCGGAAGGAATGTTGTATATTTATATACTCAATAACTATTATGCTCTTATTATACATGCTGTATTATTATGCTTTGTAAGCTACAATAGATGTTAAGATAATTGTTATTTCTTTTGCTTGCAGATTGTTGATAATGGTGTGATTTTGTTGTAGAATAAAGCCATTGTTTTATGGTGAGAAAATGTTTCATTTACAAGAATATGCATTATGATGTTCCAGTAAATGGGAATGTAATGAAGAGACACATTGATCAGCTAAAGCCTTATTGGTCTGACAATAGGCACCACCTCTCAGTAGATCAGTCTGACACTGAACAAACTCTTCATCCCAGAAATGCAGTGGAACCAGTCACAAACCCAATGGTTTCATTCTCAGCAGACGTGTTAATAGTGCTTTTACCCCAGAGTCCAGTTGCAGGCAGGGTACCTCCTGATAGGGCAACCATGGGAATAGCTCCTAAGAAATTAGATTTGTAAGCATGCATGATATCATGATAATATAGATATTAAGGTAAGATATATTTTGCATTTACCCATACATGTACTCAAAACTCTTTTAAGGGGGGATGAAGTGTTGTGTCTAAGATACCCCTTTAACTAGTGTTAAGTTTTCTGTTGTACACTCAGGAAGTGTTTTCTATTATCTAGGTTTGACAACCACAAATAAGTTTTCTGATCCATCATACAATGGTTTCAATCTTTCTCAAAAATGTCTCAGTACTATCCAGTATTACTGATTATTCCCAAATCATTTGTTAAGTTTTAAAATTTATTCTCGTCTACAAATGGCATCAACGAGATAAAAGCAGTTGCAGCTTAGTTGTATATACATATCCACCCCACTACCTCTCTATAACAGTAACGACGAGAATGGGATATGTATTATAATGACCACACATCATACACAATTATAGAGTTTCAAAGAGCTTTGCAACCATCTACTTGTCTTGAACAGGTAAGAAGCATAACATCAACAACTACAAAATAAAAACATTGGGCACTACAAGACTAAATGCAAAAGCTTAGGTAAATGTATCTAGAATTCTCGAACTCTAGAATTACACAATTACTATAAATTCACAAATCTGATTATACAGTACACTAAAACTGAAAATCTTTATGAAATAAAACATAACTATTTTTCTTTTGCCTTATTCAGAATAATAAACACATTGTTAACAATATGTAGAAAATAATACATAAAATAATTTAGGCTTCACTGCTCTAATCTACAGCATGTTGTCGTCTGTAGCTAGGTCTATGAGTATACACTAATTAATTAAACTAAAATCTTTCCCTTTCAGCATACTTGACAATATTACGAGTAAATGCAGCTTTGATTAATAAATTCAACATTACACTAAAAAAAAAGTGCTTATGTATATCCTGCAAAATAGTTTTCTTACGAAGCTTCAAACTATGGCATCTTGTTCTAGTACCAGCCATATCAAAATATCGATCCTTATCCACTCTATCATAACCATGCTAGAAATTAAAAAGTGTCACCATATTTTCCCTCATTCTTCTAGCTTCGAGTGATGGTAAGTCTAATTCCCTCAGCCTCTCCTCATAACTAAATTGCGTATTTCTGGCAACAGATTCTTAGCATGTCTATTAAATTTTACCGTCTTAACAATGTGCATTTTCAAGGGTGGATTCCAAAAAAGGCCGCATATTCAAGTTTTGTCCTCACAATGTTTACATCAATATTTCTGAACATTTCCTTGTCCATGTGCCTGAAGGCTGCCCTTATACTTGCTAAGAAAGCATATGCTGCCCTTACTATGCCATTTATATGCATTTCTGCAAACAAATCTGCCATTATGTTTACTCCTAGATCTCTCTCATCCTTTGTCTATTGAAGTTCTACTTCTGCTATTGAGTATTCAAGCTTGGGCCTTCTCGCACTTGTACCCATTCTCATTACCTTAAAGTTAGAAGCACTGAGCTTCATGAACCATTTTTCTTACCACTCATGCAGACTATGTAGGTCTTTCTGACTGCTGTGGTTGGACACCACAGTGGGGGGTTGGGGCTTGCCCTGGCTGACAAATACCCATTGTATTGAAATGGAAATAAAGTTTGTTCTGAATTTCTCTACTGTTGTTCTTGTCTCTTACTTTCTTCATAATCTTTGCATCATCTGCAAACATATTCATGAATGAATTTACAGACTCTGGTAGGTCATTTACATATACAAGGAACAAGAGTACTCCTAAAGCTGAACTCTACAGAAGTCCACTACCAACCTTTCTCTATTCAGACAATGAGTATGTTACACTCTCTTCTGAGAGAGACGAGATTGCTGCTTGGAATGTCCAGATTAAGGAAAACATTGAACAGTTCAGAAAAGAGTTCCAGGAGCTGAATATGGAAAATGATGCCATGAAAACTTCCTTTGCTGATGCACTAAAGGGGAATGTGGCAGTAAAAGAGGCTGTAAAGGTGGTGGCACTGGAAAACATACAAACAGTTGACTATAAAGAGACAGTAATCGAAAAAATGAAAGACGTTGTGATGGAAAGGGCAAACCCACTCATCAGACAGGCACTTGATAAGGAGAAGACAGTGGTAATCTCAGGCATAAGCGAGTCCCAGGAGCCAACATGGCAGGGGAGACTTGAAGAAAATAAAGCTAGGGTTGTAGACCTGATAAGAAAGCTTGGAGTAGTATGTGGTCCTGAGGATATTGTAAACATACACCAACTAGGTAAATATTCGAGGGAAGGAAAGCCGAGACCAACAAAAGTAACCTTTGAGAGAGGGGAAACATGTAGGGAAATATTGTTGAGAAAAAAAGTCTAAAAGACCTTCAAGAATTCAAAGAAGTGTTCATTAGACAATACAGAACACAGGAAGAGATGGGAAAGATCAAAAACTTGTTGCAAGAGGCAAGAAGGTTAAATGATGAAAGAAATGAAGAAGAAAAGAAAAATTTTCATTACAGAGTTCTTCCAGACAAAGGGGAGATAAAGAAGATAATGACAGAAGATCAGGGGATGGGGCCTCATTACGATTGTTATACACAAATGCTGATGGATTAGCTGGTAAGGCAGTAGAATTAAAAGATAGGATTCACAACAGTAAGGCAGATATAGTAGCAATTACAGAGACTAAGTTGAGTGAGGACATAAACAGTGTCACAGTTTTTCCTAAGGGTTTCAGAATACTAAGGGTTGAAAGATCTGAGAGGACTGGTGGAGGGATAGCACTGCTCATAAGTGAAAGGATTCAAGTCGAAGAAATAAACTTGGCTATAGAAAGTGAGTTCAAGGAATTTCTTGTTGCTCGCATAAATACTGGGTCAGAGAGCATTATAGTAACTGTTGTATACAACCCACCAAGGAACCAAAATAGGCTTGAAGTTTATGAGGAAAGTCATATAGGTACTATTGAAGTCATAAACTCAGTTGTTAACATGGCACGGGAAAAAAAAATGTAGGATTTTGATTATGGGAGACTTTAATCATATAGAGATAGATTGGATAAATCTTGACCCACACAGTGGTGAGGACTCATTCGGGGCAAGATTCCTAGATTGCGTACAAGGGAATTTCCTACACCAACATGTAATGGAACCAACAAGGGCCAGGGGTGGGGATGAGCCATCACTACTTGATCTAGTGTTCACAGATAATGTGTTGGATATTGAAAAAATTGAGTATGAACCACCAATTGGAAAGAGTGACCACTGTGTGTTGTTGATGGAGTATATCATTGAAGATATTCTTCCTGAGAGTAGAGGCACTGAGGACATGAGGAGGAACTATCCGAAAGGAGATTACATCAAAATGAATGAGCTTTTTGCAGTTATTGACTGGAGAACCTTATTTTACAACAAATCTGTACAAGAAATGTATGACATTTTTTGTGAGAAATATGGGAAGATAGTAGATTGCTGCATACCTGTCACCAAAGTAGGTGTAATTCATGCCAGAGAGAAATGGTTCGATAATGGGTGTAAAAGAGCTAAGGAGTGGAGAGACAAATGTTGGAAAAGGTATAGGAGGAGAAAAAACATAAATACCTGGCAAACCTACAAAAGAGCAAGAAATGACTACCTAAGTAAAAGGAGAGAGGCAGAGAGAGACTATGAGAGGGACATCACCAGGAAGGCTAAAGAAAATCCCAAGCTTTTCCACAGCTTTATCAGAGGAAAACTGAAGGTAAAAGAACAGGTTTTAAGGCTAAAGAGAGCGGATGGAAGCTTCACTGAGACGGATGAAGAGATCTGCAAAGAATTGAACAAGGAGTTTCAGTCAGTATTTACAGTAGAAAATACCCCACCCCCTCAGATTGCAGTGATAGAAGCTCAAGGGCCGGTATTAGAGAACATCAACCTTACAGCCACAGAGGTATGCAAAGCGCTGATGGATTTAGATGTTCATAAAGCTACAGGTCCTGATGACATATCCCCTCATGTGCTTAAAAAATGCGCAAACACAAAATCAGTGGCACTAAGTATCATATTTAAGGAGTCACTGGAGTCGGGGGAGATTCCAAGATGCTGGAAACAAGCGAATGTGATACCTATCTTCAAAAAGGGAAGGAGGGATACGGCTCTGAACTATAGACCAGTTTCCTTGACCAGCATAGTTTGCAAAGTTATGGAGAAACTACTAAGGAAACATATCTCTCTTCACTTGGAATCCTTCAACTTTTTGTCAGTGAGGCAACATGGCTTCAGAGAAGGTAGATCAACAGTAACAAACTTATTAGAATTTTATGATGAGGTAAGCCAAATCTTACAGGAAAGAGAGGGCTGGGCAGATTGCATATTCCTAGACTTATTAGGAAGCTGCAATCAATGGCTAGAATAAGTGGAAGTGTTTTGGAATGGATAAAAACTTACTTAGAAGGAAGGGAACAGAGGGTTAGAGTAAGACACTCAGTGTCTGAATGGAGAAGAGTTAGTAGTGGAGTTCCACAGGGTTCAGTTTTAGGGCCACTTTTGTTCCTTGTATATGTAAATGACCTACCAGAGTCTGTAAATTCATTCATGAATATGTTTGCAGATGATGCAAAGATTGTGAAGAAAGTAAAAAACGAGAACAATGTAGAGAACTTCAGGAGGATCTAAATAATCTGCATGAGTGGTCAGAAAAGTGGCTAATGAAATTCAATACTTCAAAATGTAAGGTAATGAGAATGGGTACAAGTGCAAGAAGGCCCAAGCTTGACTACTCAGTGGCTGGAGTACAACTTCAAGAGACAGAAAATGAGAGAGATCTAGGAGTAAACATACTGGCAGATTTGTCTCCAGAAATACATATAAATGGCATAGTAAGGGCAGCATATGCATTCTTATCAAATGTAAGGGTAGCCTTCAGGCACATGGACAAGGAAATGTTCAGAAATATATATGTAACCTATGTGAAGCCAAAACTCGAATATGCAGCCCCCTTTTGGAATCCGCACTTGAAAAAGCACATAGCTAAGCTTGAAAAAGTTCAAAGACATGCCACGAAACTGGTGCCAGAAATACGCAATCTCAGTTATGATGAGAGGCTGAGGGAATTAGACTTACCATCACTCGAAACTAGAAGAGTGAGGGGGGATATGGTGACAGTCTTTAAATTCCTTCATGGTTATGATAGAGTGGATAGGGATCGATATTTTGATATGGCCGGCTCTAGAACTAAAGGTCATAGTTTGAAGCTTGGTAAGAAAACTTCTTTGCAGGATGTAAGGAAATACTTTTTCAGTGTAAGAGTAGTTGATAATTGGAATTCGCTAAGCGAGGAGGTAGTTAATGCTATCTCAATCCATAGTTTTAAGGACAGGTATGATAAGTATCACTAAGTATAAAATGGAAGCGATCAGGAGACGGGAAGATACGAGCTTTGGGCTCTTTCCTGTAAACACAATTAGGTAATCACAATTAGGTAATCACTAACCCTCTGTTCTCTTCTTTCTAAGTAAGCTTTTATTCATTTCAAGACATTTCCACCTATTCTCGCTACTGCTTACAGTTTTTTAATAAATCTCCTATGTGGGACCATATCAAATGCCTTCGAAAAGTCTAGGAATAGGCAATCTGCCCAGCCCTCTCTTTCCGGTAAGATTCGGCTTACCTCATCATAAAATTCTAATAAGTTTGTTACTGTTGATCTACCTTCTCTGAAATCGTGTTGTCTCTCTGACAAAAAGTTGAATGATTACAAGTGAAGAGAGATGTTTTCTTAGTAGTTTCTCCATAACTTTGCATACAATGCTATTCAAGGAAATAGGTCTTTTGTTTAGAGCTGTAACCCTCCTTCCCTTTTTTAATATAGTAAATATGCTTGCTTGTTTCCAACATCTTGGTGTTTCCTCTTATTCCGACTTTTTAAGTATGATACATAGTGCCGCCGATATTCATTTAAAGCATTTCTTGAGTACATAAGGGGATATATCATTAGGACCTATAGCTCTAAGGGCATTTAGCTCCATCAGTGCTTTGCACACCTCTCTGGCTGAAAAGATAATATTCTCTCATACCAGCTCATGAGCTCCTATCTCTGCAATCTGAGGGATAGGGTATTGTCTGCTGTAAATACTGACTGAAACTCCTTGTTCAATTCTTCGCAGATCTCTTCATCTGTCTCAGTGAAGTTTCCATTCGCTTGCTTTAGCTCTAAAACCTGTTCTTTGATCTGCAGTTTTCCTCTGATTAAGCTGTGTAAAAGACTGGGATTTTCTTTAGCCTTCCTGGTGATAGCCCTTTCATAATCCTTCTCTGTTTCTCTTCTTTTACTTAAGTAATCATTTCTTGCTCTTTCATTTGTCTGCCAGGCATTTATGCTTTTTCTCCTCCTATTCCTCTTCAAGGAATGTCTCCCCACTCTTTGGCTCTCTTACACTCATTATTGAACCATTTCTCTCTGGCATGAATAACTCCTATTTCAGTGGATGGTATGCATCAATCTACTATCTTCCCACATTCCTCACAAAATATGTCGTACATATCTTGTACAAATTTGTTGTTCAATAAGGTCCTTCAGCCAATAACTGCAAAAGCTCATTCATTTTGAATATAAGGATCTTTTGGATAGTTCCTTTTCGTGTCCTCAGTGCCTCTGCTTTCAGACTGAACATCTTTGATGATATACTCCATCAACAACACACAGTGGCTATTCTTTTCAATTGGTGGCTCCTACTCTTTATTTTCAATATCCAATACATTATGTGTGAATACTTAATCAAGCAGTGATGGTTCATCACCACACCTGGCCCTCGTTGGTTTCACTACATGTTGGTGTAGGAAATTCCCTTGTATACAATCTAGGAATATTGACCCAACTGAGTCCTCCCACTGCGTGGGTCAAGATTATCCAATCTATCTCTCTATGATTAAAATCTCCCATAATCAAAATTGTACATTTTCTCTCCCACGCAATGTTAACAATAAAGTTTATGACTTCAATAGTACATATATGACTTTCCTCATAAAGTTCTAGCCTATGTTCGTTCCTTGGTGAGTTATATACAACAGTTATTAAAATGCTCTCTGACCCGGTATTTATGCGAACAACAAAAATTCCTTAAACTCACTTTCTATATGCTTACTCCTAGATCTCTCTCTCACCCTCTGTCTATTGAAGTTCTACTTCTGCTATTGAGTATTCAGGCTTGGGCCTGCTCACACTTGTACCCATTCTCATTACCTTAAAGTTAGAAGGACTAGTCCTCTTAGATTTTTAAACTCTTAATATTCTGAAGCCTTAGGAAAACTGTGACACTGCTTATGTCCTCACTGAAATTAGTCTCTGTAACCACCAATATATTAGCCTTACCGTTGCGATTCCTATCCTTTAATTCTACTGCCTTACCAGCTACCACATCAACACTTGCATACAGCGTTCTAAATGAAGCTGCATCCCCTGATCTTCTATCATTATCTTCTTTATGTGCCCTTTGGCTGGATGAACTTTGAAATAAAAGTTTTCTTCTCTTCTTCATTTCTTCCCTCATTTGACCTCCTAGCTTTTAGCAACATGTTTTTCATCTTTTTCATGTCTTCCTGTGTTCTGTGTGGTCTAATGAAGTCTGTATCGAATTCTTGACTGTCATTTAGGTTTTTTCTCATCGATATTTCTCTACATGTGTCCCCTCTCTCAAAGTTTACTTTCATTAGTCTTGGCTTTCCCTCCCTAGAATATTTACCAAGTTGGTGTGTGTGCAGTGCAATGCATGCTAAAGTGTTCCCAGTATATGTGTGGTCTTTTACCTGAAAGAACTACACTTTAATGGTCCATCCTGCTCCACTGAGCGTCATATTTCAACTTACATCAAGCACCCCAAGTGCACTGAGCTATTCTCCCACTGGACAAATCACTGCTGCCTCACAAGCACATTTAGGTAATTACAATTAGGCAATATTAAAAAAATTGAGTATGAATCACCAATTGGAAAGCGTGACCATTGTGTGTTGTTGACAGAGTATATCATTGAAGATGTTCTGCCTGAGAGTAGAGGCACTGAGGACACAGAGACTCTATCTGAAAGGAGATAACATCAAAATAAATGAGCCTTTTGCAGTTATTGACTAGAGGACCTTATTTTACAACAAATCTGTAGAAGAAATGTACGATATCTTTTGTGAGAAATATGGGAATATAGTAGATTGCTGCATACCTGTCAGCAAAGTAGGTGTAATTCATGCCAGAGAGAAATGGTTCGATAATGAGTGTAAAAGAGCTAAGCAGTAGAGAGACAAATGCTGGAAAAGCTATAAGAGGAGAAAAAACACAAATGCCTGGCAGACCTATAAAAGAGCAAGAAATAATTACCCAAGTAAAAGAAGAGAGCCAGAGAGAGACTATGAGGGGGACATAACCAGGAAGGCTAAAAAAAATCTCAAGCTTTTCCACAGCTTTATCAGAGCAAAACTGAAGGTAAAAAGGACAGGCGTTAAAGCTTAAGAGAGTGGATGGAAGCATCACTGAGATGGATGAAGAGATCTGCAAAGAATTGAACAAGGAGTTTCAGTCAGTATTTACAGTAGAAAATACCCCACCCCCTCAAATTGCAGAGATAGAAGCTCATGGGCCGGTATTACACAACATCATCCTTTCAGCCAAACAGATATGCAAAGCGCTGATGGAGTTAGATGTCCATAAAGCTACAGGTCCTGATGATATATCCCCTTATGTACTTAAAAAATGTGCAAACTCAATATCAGTGGCACTGAGTATCATATTTAAAAAGTCACTGGAGTCAGGGGAGATTCCAAGATGCTGGAAACAAGCGAATGTGAAACCTATCTTCAAAAAGAGAAGGAGGGATACAGCTCTAAACAATAGACTTGTTTCCTTGACCAGCAAAGATTGCAAGGTTATGGAGAAACTATTAAGGAAACAATCTCTCTTCACTTGGAATCCTTCAACTTTTGTCAGTGATACAAGATGGCTTAAGAGAATGTAGATCAACAGTAACAAACTTATTAGAATTCTATGATGAGGTAAGCCGAATCTTACAGGAAAGAGAGGGCTGGGCAGATTGCATATTCCTAGATTTCCAGAAAGCATTTGATACTGTCCCACACTGGAGACTTATTAAGAATCTGCAAGCAATGGCTAGAATAGGTGGAAATGTCTTGAAATGGATAAAAACTTACTTAGAAGGAAGGGAACAGAGGGTTAGAGTAAGACACTCAGTGTCTGAATAGAGAAGAGTTAGTAGTGGAGTTCAAGAGGGTTCACTTTTATGGCTGCTTCTGTTTCTTGTAAATGTAAATGACCTACCAAAGTCTGTAAATCCATTCATGAATATGTTTGCAGATGATTCAAAGATTGTGAAGAAAGAGAGAAACGAGAACGATGATTGATAACTTCAGAAAGATCTAAATAGTCGCATGAGTGGTCAGAGAAGTGGCTAATGAAATTCAATACTTCAAATTGTATGGCAATGAGAATGGGTACAGTGCAAGAAGGCCCAAGCTTGACTACTCAGAGACAGGTGTAAAACTTCAAGAGACAGAGAATGTGAGAGATCTAGGAGTATACATACTGGCAGATTTGTCTCCAGAAATATATATAAATAGCATTGTAAGGGCAGCATATGATTTCTTAGCAAATGTAAAGGTAGCCTTCAGGCACATGGACAAATATATGTTCAGAAATATCTATGCAGCCTATGTGAGGCCAAATCTTGAATATGCAGCCCCCTTTTGGAATACGCACTTGAAAAAGCACGTAGTTAAGCTTGAAAAAGTTCAAAGACATACCACAAAATTGAAGCCAGAAATACGCAATCTCTTTAATGATGAGAGGCTGAGGGAATTAGACTTACCATCAGTTGAACCTAGAAGATTGAGGGGGGATATGGTGAGTCTTTAAATTCCTTCATGGTTATGATAGAGTGGATAAGGATTGATATTTTGATGTGGTTGGCAATAGAACTGGAGGTCATAGTTTGAAGCTTCGTAAGAAAACTTCTTTGCAGGATGTAAGGAAGTATTTTTTTAGTGTACGAGTAGTTGGTAATTGGAATTTGCTAAGCGAGGAGGTAGTTAATGCTAACTCAATCCATAGTTTAAAGGAAAAGTATGATAAGTATCACAAAGCACAAAATGGAACTGATCAGGAGACGGGAAGTTACGAACTTTGGGCTCTTTCCCGTAAGCACATTTAGGCAATTACAATTAGGTAATTACACACTCTCCACTGTTGGTTATATAAATTCTCCTGTTCCTAACTTACACAAAAGAATTATATGATTTTTTTTTATTCTGCTGCTCTGAGCATCCAAGAGTGAAATAGCCTATTATGGAAGGTTATCCTCCTTCTGCTGAGTGTGAGGACACCTAACATAACCAGATGGACTTGGAAAGCGACCAAGCTGAGGCTACTCAAGAAAGCCGCCGAATTTCCACTCTCAGTCCACATTACACCCATCAAACCAGAGCCTCTGCTGCTGAATTCCTGCACTTTATTAAATACCTTGAGGAGTCCAGACACTTTGATGAGACTCGCAGATGGGATGAAGAGGAAGCTAGAAGATTGGAAGAGGACAACAGAAGGAGACACAAAGAAGAAGTTAGATGCTGTGCGGAGGAAGCTAGGGAATAGGAGATGAAGATAGACGAAGGGAAGATAATGATCGTCTCATGACAATTGTTCAGCTATTATTGGCACCCAAGGTAACAGTGCCAGCTCAGCCTCATAATACAACTTTACCTGCTATTTCTCCAACCTCTACTGCTACATATACTGCTCCTGCAATTTCTATAGCTACATCTACAACTCATGCAATTTCTACAGCTACACCTACAGCCTCTACGATTTCTACAGCTACAGCCACAGTTCCTGCAACTTCTACATCTCCTACAGTTACCATTTCTCAGAAGCTATTAGTACAGAGGCCCCAATCATTACTAGTTGATGCTATATATCAGGTTTTTCAGGAGTGCCGTCGATGTTGGAATTATTTCTCCACAATGGTTGACCTTTAGAAGATGCTGAGAGAAAATCGATTGATCCAATTATGGATGTGCATGTCTCTAGACGTACAAAGAATACTAGAACACACCCTCGGAATTGCCCCAGATACAGATTTGACACTAAATGACATTCTGGATCAGCTACAGTCATACACCAAATGCCAACATAACGAAGCTTTACGTAGGTGCAGAATCCTGTGTACCAAGCAAGCTGACATTGAGCCTTTCTCTGACCCACTGACCTATGCTGACACTCACTTAAAAATTGTAGTATTAATGGGCATCAGGAATAAGGACTTGATTCAGCACCTAATTTTGATGGACACACAGTCATCATTACAGGATATAGTAAACTGCTGCTGCACGTACAAGGCTACCCAAAGTAAAGCCTCTGCCATCCACTCTTAACCAAATCAGCTGTGCACTATCTCCTCCAACAAAAGGAAGAAACATCAGACAGAAAAGGATATTTCACATTGGACTTCAGTTTCAGGACATTGTGAGAAGCCTCCAACTTCCCACCCCACTTCAGTTACAAGTGGACCTGCCAGTTTTGTACATGTCGGCATGGCCCTTCTACCTCCATGGTGACATGACCCTTCAAGGTAGAGAAAATTGTGTTAAAGTTGTTGATGATATTCTCCAGTATGATGAAGATTTCTCAACACATCTCCAAAGGACACGCCAGATGCTCCCTAGGTGCTGCAAGTATGGGATCACCCTGAATGCAGAAAAGTTTGTGGTTGCTGCACCAAGTGTGAGCTTCTGTGGATACAGCCTCTCATCAGATGGCATTTCCGCAAAAGAGGACAAGGTCAGTGAAATTCGTGACTTCCCTACTCCCGCTAACCTGACTGATCTTCATTCAATCATGGGCCTGGTGAACCAGTTGGCCGGGTTCACTCGGGATATTGCCTCTGCTGCCCAACCTCTATGCTCCCTGATGAGCCCCATGAGGACGTTTACATGGACCATGGATCATGAAGAGGCATTCCGCCAGGTCAAGACAGCACTCCTCCAACCACCTGTCTGCACCTTTCGACCCAACCTTACCAGTTGTCCTACTCACTACGCCTCCTGTCTCTACAGAATTGGTTACGCCCTACAGCAAATTCGTGGTCACGGCCGGATTTGACTCGTTCAGTCTGGCTCTTGCTTCCTTGCTGATGCTGAGACCTGCTACATTGCCACTGAACTGCAATTGCTTCCCACTGTCTGTGCAGTATCTAAATGGAGACGATGGTTGACCGACCTCCAAAATTTCACCCTGATGATGGATCATCGACCACTGGTTCCAATCCTGAATCAGTGCACCTTGGATGCGACTGAGAATCCCTGCCTCCAATACTTTAAGGAGCTCTCATTCTACTTGTTCATAGATGCGTAGCATGCTGGTAAACACCTCTGTATCCCTGATGCCTTATCAAGAGCCCCAGTCAGTCACCCTACACCAGAGGATGAACTCAATAGTAAACACTGCTTGTGCGAGAAAATGTAGAATTGTGATTATGGGAGATTTTAATTATAGATAGATTGCATAAATTTTGCCACACACAGTGGGGAGGACTTATTCGGGGCAAGATTCCTAGATTGTGTACAGGGGAATTTCCTACAACAAAATGTACTGGAACCAATGAGGGCCAGGGATCAGGATGAGCTATTACTGGTGATTCTAGTATTCACAGATAAGGTGTTAAATATTGAAAAAATTGAGTATGAACCACCAATTAGAGAGAGTGACCACTGTGTGTTGTTGATGGAGGAAGTAATAAGCCATAGTAGTATGAATGGCTTAATTCTACTTAACTACAACTACAAACATCTGCAAATAAAATAAACTATGGTAAGAAAATTAGAAATTATAATTACAAATAGAAGGTATACAATGGAAAAAAAATTAAAGACTACATTAAGAGAATATTATAACATTCACCCCTACTGACAAGAAAATCACTATATCAAAGCGTACAACATATAATGGCTTATAGCAATAAGCATATTATAATACTAGAAGCATAATATAAAAACAATCAAATACTGTAATTTACAAATCTAAGAGATTTGGAGGTCGACGTTGGTGCTCAGATCTACGCAAAGGTACTGGCATGTCGTTTTCAGATGAAAGTGAAGACTGCTGAGTTCCCTGAGTAATTGGGATGCCCAAAGAATCAGGTCGACTGGCATCACTTGTTTGATTCGTTTCATTACAGTTGTATACTTGTCTATTCACAATATCTACACTTTCAGCAGAAGGAGACTGAATATTATCAGTCCTGTGAGTAACATTCTGAATATCATTTGCTGGAGCCAGGTGTTGAGAGTTATCAGTCTTCTGAGTAATATTCTGAACATCATTTGCTGGGGCCAGGTGTCGAGTTGATACAGTCGTTTCCCTACCATTAGAGAAACGTATGTTGGCATACCGAGGATTTACTTCTATGAGTTCTGCCCCTTAAACAATAGGGTCATACTTCGATTCTCTAACATGGCATTTTACTAGGACAGGTCCTGGGGAAGAAAGGCACATTGGAAGAGAGTATCCACAGGTTGACCGGCGTTGGAAAGCAAACAGGCACTCATGTGGAGTACCATTTGTAGCCGTTGCAAGTAGAGTACGGACTGAATGTAGGGCATCCTCTAAAACAAGGTCCCAAGGAGAAACAGGTAGACGACTTCATTTTAGTGCAAGAGCAATAGATATCCAGATCATTGAATTGTATCGCTTGCACGGACCATTGCCATGGGGATTATATGGAGTAGTGCGACTAGTAGGAATCCCTCGGCTGCTGAGATATTGGTGGATATCTGCTGACATATACAAAGCTCCTCTATCAAAATGGATGTATGGAGGCATACCAATTGCAAACAATTGACTAAGACATCTCATAACAGTCCATGAGCTCATATCATGGCATGTAGAATAAATTGCTATAAGCCATAGTAGTATTTAAGGCTTTATTCTACATAAATACAATACAAGCATCTGCAAATAAAATAAACAATGGAAAGAGAATTAGAAATTATAATTACGATTAGAAGGTATACAACAATAAAAAAAAATTATAGACTACATTAAGAGAATAATATAACAGAGGATATCATAGAAGATGTTCTGTCTGAAAGTAGAGGCACTGAGGACGCAAGGAGGAACTATCCAAAAGGAGATTACAGTAATCCCTCGTTTATCATGAGTGTTAGGTTCCGTTACCACTCGCGATAGGTGAAAATCCGCAAAGTAGCAGCACCATATTTATTACAGGTATTTTACATTAATTCTTACCTTTATAAACCCTCCCTGCACTATTAACAACTCACCCTTTACTTTATTAATACCAGCGTGCAAGTGTAAATTTATATGAGTGTGACAGGTAAGTTTACCATAAATAACAGCGCACAAGTGTAAAGCTATATGAACGCGATAGGTAAGCTTACCGTAAATGACGTGATGATGACGTTTACATACTGCACAGCCAATGGTGGCTGACAGCCGAGAAAATTTTTCCTTCCTTCAGCATATCTAACAGTTTTACCTTATCTGCTATGATCAACATCTTCCTTGGCCGCTTAGGCTCACTACCAGAAGCCTTAGAAGATGAAGGATGCTTGGGCGGCATTGCAGGGGTCGAGTTTCACAAAAAACACAAGCATAATGTAATAAGAGGCACAATGCAAAAGGTGCACATGTAAGTAACTTAATGGGTGAGGCAAGACAATGGAAGATGCTGGAAGAATCAAGCTTCAATCAAAAAGCCAATCAGACCCCATGATACAGAACACAATTCTGTGATTTATCGTCACCCACCCATCAGCAAATTAGCATCCTGTGTACTATCTCACGTAGGTGTGACCCTTTGCGATTTCCAAGATGCCATTACCGGTATCGTATTTTATATGGTGCAATACTGTGAGTTACTTGTTTAAATTTATGTTTTTTACTATTTTTTACTGTTTTATTATTCTTAGGCTAGGAAATACTTTTTATTATCAATAAACTAATGAAAATACTGGAAATTTTAATATTTCCACATATCATGGATTCACGTGATATAAAAACTCGCGATGCACTGAATTCGCGGAAGGTGAATTGCGATATAGCGAGGGATTACTGTATATCAAAATGAATGGCTTTTTGCAATTATTGACTGAAGGATCGTATTAAATAATAAATCTGTACAAGTAATGTCCGACATTTTTAGTGAGGAGTATTGGAAAATAGTAAATTGTTGCATACCTTCCACCAAAATAGGAAGTATTCATGCCAAAGAGAAATGGTTCATATATGAATGTAAGAGAGCCAAGGAGTGGAGAGACAAATGCTGGAAAAGGCATAGGAGGAGAATAAGCATAAATGCCTGGAAGACTTATAAAGAGCAATAAATGATTACCTAAGTAAAAGAAGAGAGACACAGAGAGACTATGAAAAGGGATTTCACCATGAAGGCTAAAGAAAATCCCAAGCTTTTCCACAGCTATATCTGTGGAAAACTGAAGGTCAAAAAACAGGTTTTCAAGCTAAAGAGAGCAGATGGAAACATCACTGAGATGGATGAAGAGATCTGCATAAAATTAAACAAGTAGTTTCAGTCAGAATTGAAGCAAAATATAACACACACCCTCAGATTGCATAGATAAGAGCTCATGGGCCAGTATTAGAGAACATCATCTTTTCAGTCAAAGAGGTATGCAAAGTGCTGATGGAATTATATGCCAAAAAGCTACACGTCTTGATGATATATCCCCTTATATACTTAAGGAATGTGCTAAATCAATATTGGTGGCACTATGTATCCTATTTGAAAAGTCTCTGAAATCTGGGGAGATACCAAGATGCTGGAAGCAAGTGAACGTATTACCTATCTCCAAAAAGTGAAGGAGCGATACAGCTCTTAACAAAAGACCTGTTTCCTTGATCAGCATAGCTTGCAAAGTTATGGAGAAACTACTAATAAAAAACATCTCTCTCTACACTTGGAATCCTTCAACTTTATGTCCGTGATACAATATGGCTACAGAGATGGTAGATCAACAGTAACAAACTGTTACTGTTGATAAGGTAAGCCAAATCTTACAAAAAAAGAGGGGGTTGGGAAGATAGCATATTCCTAGACTTCCAGAAGGCATTTGACACAGTCCCAGACAGGAGACTTATTAAGAAGCTGCAAGCAATGGTGAGAATAGCTGGATATGTTTTGGAATGGATGAAAACTTACTTAGAAGGGAAGGAACAGAGAGTTAGAGTAAGACACTCAGTGCCTGAAAGGAGAAGGGTTAGGAGTGGAGTTCCACAGGGTTCAGTTTTAGGGCCACTTTTGTTTCTTGTATATATAAATGACCCACCAGAGTCTGTAAATTCATTCATAAAAATGTCTGAAGATAATGCAAAGATTGTGAAGAAAGTAAAGGACGAGAACAATGGTAGAACACTTCAGGAAGACCTAAATAGTCTGCATGAGTTGTAAGAAAAGTGGCTAATGAAATTCAATCTTCTAACTGTAAGGTAATGAGAATGAGTACAAGTACAAAGGAGCAGAACTTCAATAGACAGAGAATGAGAGAGATCTATGGGTAAACATACTGGCAGATTTTTCTCTGAAAATGTATATAAATGCCATAGTAAGGGCAGCATATGCTTTCTTAGCAAATGTAAGGATAGCCTTCAGGCACATGGACAAGGAAATGTTCAGAAATATTTATGTAACCCATGTGATGCCAAAGCTTGAATATGCAGCCCCCTTTTGGAATCCACATTTAAAAAAAGCTCATAGTTAAGCTGGAAAAAATTCAAAGACATGACACGAAACTGGTGCCAGAAATACACAAACTCAGTTATGATGAGAGGCTGAAGGAATTAAACTTACCATCACTCAAAGCTAGGAGAATGAGGGGGGATATGGTGACGATTTTTAAATTCTTTCATGGTTACGACAGAGAGGATATGGATCAATATTCTGATATGGCTGGCACTGGAACTAGAGGTCATAGCTTGCAGCTTCGTAAGAAAACTTCCTTGCAGGATGTAAGGAAGTACTTTTAGTGTAAGAGTAGTTGATGATTGGAATTCAGTAAGTGAGGAGGTAGTTAATGCTAATTCAATCCATAGTTTAAAGGACAAATATGATAAGTATCACTAAGTACAAAAATGGAACCGACCAGAAGACGGGGAGTTCCAAGCATGGGACTCTTTCCCGTAAGCACACATTGGTAATTACACCTCAGGACCATTATCATCATCATCTAAAAGGATTTTACAGGATCTCCGCATCACTGCACGCACAGACCAGTCATACATCAGTCTGCTTGAAGCCGTGACTTCAGGATATCCCTCCAATTGGCATGAGTTATCCGCTGCCATCCTTCCATACTGGACGATACAAGACAGCCTCTATGCAGATGGGAACTTGTCTTGTATGGCCAACAGATCCTGGTTTTTGCTGCCCTTCACTAACGCACCCTTGCTCCCCTGCATGAAAGTCACAGATGTGTGGAGGTCACGAAATGTCGGGCAAGACAGATCGATTTCCGGCCTGCCATCGATTCTGACATTAAGAACTCGGTCACTGCCTGCTAATCATGTCAGATATTGCAGCCCAGCCAACAATAGGAACCCCTCATGCACGACAACAAACCTGCCCTACGTTTCAAGTCAGTCTGTGTAGATTTCTTCAGTGCTGCGGGGAAATCCTTCCTCGTCATTGGTGGCCATCTCTCAGGGTGGCCTATTGTCGTCCCCTGTGGAAGTGATACCACCACTTCGCATACCATACGTATACTCTGCTGGTTTTTCCAGGAAGTATGTGTCCCTCTCTGCCTAAAGACTGAAGATGGACCCCAGTTTACTAGCGCTAACTTCCATAATTTTATGGAACAATTGGGCATCTACCATGCAATATCTTCTCCACATTACCCCCAGTCCAATAGCTACACTGAGGCTGCTGTGAAATCGGTCAAGAGTTGGCACCCTCTGGCGACATCGACTGTGAAGACTTCGACAGGGGCTTACTGGAACTTCGCAACACCCCCAACTTCACAGGACGCTCCCCAGTCGCTTACTTCGCTCATGTGTCCCTGCTCATCCTGAGTCTCTTTGTAAGGAGTGGCATGCCAAGAAAAAAGGACTGTGATTGCCGAGCTGTAGCCTGTGCTGACCAGATGAAGGCTCATTACAATCAGCATGCCTGTCCCTTTCCCAGGTTGAGCGTCAGACACTGTTCATATTCAAATCCCGACAACCCACAACTAGGACTAGGTTGGGGTTATTATGGGCTGTGGCAGTACCAGGGATTATAAAGTTCGCCTTCCTAGTGGTCGTGTTTGATTGCGAAATGGACATTTCCTTCACCCAGTGCCTTCGCCTAGTGTTGACCCCCTTCCCCATATCACTGTGCCCTCTTGCTCAGACAAAAATATTATGACCTCTTTAGCTGATCCCCCGTTACCCCACATCGCTCCCAAAGGCTCATGGAAAAAGCCGCTCGAGATAGCACTACAAGCACGAGGGGGGAGGGAGGTGTGGATGTGTGAGATAAATATTAGACAGACACTGAGATGTATGATGTATTCTTCTTCTTTGTCTACATCTTTTCCCACTTTTATGTGGGGTCAATGTTTCTGGCCAGAATCCTCACTATGTTTCTGTCCCATACCTCATCATCAAACAAACCTTTAGACCTCAGGTCGTCATTGATGCAATCCATCCACCTACGCTTTGGTCTCCCCCTCCTTCTCCTACCCTGTATATCCATTTCCATCACCCTCCTCCCAACATACTGTTCATCCCTCCTAACGACATGACCATACCATCTTAGTCTACTTTCTTGTATTTTATCTGATAATTCTCTAACTTTTGAGGTACCTCTAATTACCTCGTTTCTGATCTTATCGCTTCTTGTCACCCCACACATTCATCTCAACATCCTCATCTCTGCCACATCCAGTTTTTTCTCTTGTGTCATCTTTATTGCCCATGTCTCTGCTCCATACATCATCGCAGATCTCACAGTTGCCTTGTGCACTTTTCCCCTCAACTTAATCCCTATTTCTATACTACCATTCATTATGTCATCTAACCATTTCTTATACTATATATTTACCATATATATCATGTACTGTGCATTTGTATCTCACATTTAATTACCCATGTCTCTCTCTGTGCATCAGCTAATATTTGCATTTTGTGGCGTCAATGCAAGACACAGCAACGATGTAAATGTCTAGCCTCTTGCATTTCACTTGAGCAAAATAGTTGAGTCGAGTTTGGCCACTAGAAACGACCAGGTGTTAGCTGTTCTCCATTCCTGTACATATATAACTTCATTGTGTGTTTGTAACTTTAGGTAATAGACCCTCAGTGAAGAAGAAGGTGCTTCCTTCCAGACCTACAATAAGTGCATTCTAAATGGACACCCACACATACAGAGCATAAGCTAAGTGTGATGAATGAGTGGAATGTAGTGAAAGAGGAACAAGGAGGAGGGAGTGGTAGAAGAATGGACTTTTTTTAAGGAATAAGTTATGAAGTGTGAAAAGGCAGTGTGTGGAAGGAGACTTAACAGATGGAAGTAAAATAATATGTAGTGAATGGTGGGGTGAGAAGGTTAATGCAATTGTGGACAAAAAGAGGTAAAAATTGAGGTATGTTTGCAGAGGCATATGAAAGGAAGAGTACAAAGAGGAGGTCAGCAAAGCATGTGGTGTTGGAGGCAAAGAGAGAATTGGATGCAAGATGGGGTAGATGCTTGTCTGAGAATTTTGAAAGGAATAAAAAATGTTTTGGAAGTAAGCGAAGAGCGCAGAATGGTGAGTCCGACATGGAAGCAATGGTG
Source organism: Halocaridina rubra (assembly GCA_037179515.1). NCBI lineage: Eukaryota > Metazoa > Arthropoda > Malacostraca > Decapoda > Atyidae > Halocaridina > Halocaridina rubra. Next base: position 21,401 of record JAXCGZ010017633.1, on the reverse strand, counting down.
AAAGGAGCAGATGGGCAATTTGTAACAGAGGGTTTCGCTCAAAGCCACAAGACGTCATAGTAGATACTTTATTAGTCATTTCGTTAACTATTAACTGTCTTTTCTTTTCTTACTAAAAAAAAAATCAGATCCCTTGCATTTTGCAGATTATGATTATTTGCAATTTATATTTCAGCATATAGCTAATTTCAAATATATCTTGTTTAATATTCTTGTACGTGAAAAAAGCATGACCCCAATATAAAAATCTTCCTTCTATTTATCTGTTCTCTGCTTTTCTCTCTGATAGATACATTGTTTATGCAATTTTCTTATTATAAAATTGCTCATGCTGATAAATTTTGTTATATTATAAAAATTGGTCTTGTTGATAATTTTGTTAAAAATTTGACCCTGCTGATATGTAATTAGCATGTCTAGATACATTTCAGTAGCTTCTTTACTATATGAATATTTAAAATTCCTTCTCCTGTAACACAAAGAACATTCTGCAGATATCTGCCAGTATCCTATATTTTCCATAAATATTTCTCATTTCTATCAGGGACCACCACGATAGTAAAAAAAAAAAAAAAACTACTGGGGGACAATTTACTGTTTGAATAAACCCTACAGGGTGACCGAATGATGACATCACCAGGAAGGACACTTGATCGCTCTCAATTGGCAGCCAAACATCACAAAGGCAAGATCTCGCCTCAGAAGTCAAGCTTACTCCAAACTTCTTTACGTGTCGTCTTCACAGGAATTCATCTGGCACAAACAAGGTGAGAGATAGAGTATGGTAAAGCTCTTTGGTCAAGCAAACTGGGAATTCGAGAAATCTGTTACTGGTCAAATCCTAAGTACTTTTTCTCAGTTCCATTCCCATACAAACGAACTTTTGTAGATTACCTAACTGGAATCTCATTTACCAAATTTAATTCCTTGACCTGGAAATTACCGCTGATATACATTGATAAGAAATATCTTTCATAGCAGGTGCCCAGGTAAAATATCGCCCCCAGAAGAATACTTATTACCACGTAAAAATCTATCCCTTTTAAGGAATTCAAATTTCATTTGGCCCCTTTTTAATCATCGTAAATAAAGTGTTTTACGTCATACTCGAAAATAAAGCGTATTACGCTATAAATTGCAAACAATTTATAAAGTGGTTTTGCCCTTTTGGCATTGCAAACGTTTCTGGTTAACCACAATTTAATGAATACATACTGTATTTATCTTGCTGATTCTTCATTCATCGGGAAAATTGTCTTCAGTTATAAGTTGCAAATAATTCATGAGTAATTTTGACCTATTGGCACTGTAAACGTTTCTCAATTAAATGAATATATACTGTATTTGTTTCATTGATTCTTTATTTATTGTGAATAAATTGTTTTACACTAATGCCTGCAAATAATTAATGATTGTGTATGCTCTTAAGGTAGCGTAAATATTTCTGGTTAGCTGTGACTAACCAATATATTTTCATTCAGTAGAATACTATTGGAAACTCATTATATGTGTGCTCATGCCTTCAATTTTCCCATTATTAAAGGTGTGTCGTTTCTGTTTCTGCAATTGCAGTGTCCATTATTCTACTCTGCCTGTGTGACAGAGGTGATCTTCGAGCTGAATCCAAAGTATTGGCATCCGTCTGTGGTGCCGGGAATCAAAATCATGCTCACCACCTCAGAGATTCGAGGCTGCATTCCATAAATTTTATTTATTTTTGTTCCAGTTTTCCAATAGTAATTAATTTTTTTTTAATGTGTCCTTGCATTTCTAAAATTAAAGGAAAGTTGAAGTCTGAGTTTCATTTAACCGAGTAGTGGTATTAGGATGTGAAAGCAATATCTGTCCTGTCTGTTTGAGAGCTCTTAACTGAGTTCAGTACCTTGAGTCCCCTTAGTAAAACAGAAACTTACCAGCATCTTCCTCAACAACACAATTGCTAGTAGATGAAATAAAGGTGAAAGAGAGATGGGCTGAGTATTTCAAGAACCTGATAAATGAGGAAAATGATTGAGATGCAGAGATTGTGGCTGTGGGAAATGAATGGAGAATGCCAAAGTTAGGTGATGAGATTGATAGAGAAATAAACAAAAAAGAGGTACATTTGGTATTGAGAGCTATGATAGTAGTAAAGCACCAGGGATAAATAGGTGTCATGTAGAATGCTTATAAGAAGTGGGGAGGCATAAGAAGAATGAATGGTTAGGTAGTTTAATGTATGTTTCAGGAGACGGAGGGTCCCAGTTGATTGGATGAGTGCGTATGAAGTTCCAGTTCATAAAGGAATAGGAAACAAGTATGAGTGTAGAAGTTTTAGAGGAAATAGTTTGTTGAGTGTAGTTGGTAAGTTATATGGAAGTGTTATTAAAGAGAATTAGGAAAGATACTGAGAGCATGTTAGGGGAAGAACAGTGTGGCTCCAGGAGAGAAGAGGATGTGTGGATCAGGTGTTTGTGGCAAGAAAGGTGTGCGAGAAATTCTTAGAAAAAGGTAGGGACACATTTTGGGCTTTTATGGAGTTAGAGAAAGCATACGGAGAGTTGCGACTGTATGGAATAAGTGGAAGTTTGTTGAATGCGGTCAAAAAGTTTTACATGAATAATAGAGCATGTGTGAGAGTTGGGAATGGTATGAGTGTTTGGTGTGAGGTGAATGTAGGGTTATGTCAAGGTTGTTTAATGCTACCATGGTTTTTAAAGTGTATATGCATGAAGTGATTAGGGAAGTAAAGGAAAGAGTATTAGACAGAGGCTTGGAATTGGTGGGTAATTAGGGAAGATTGTGTAGATTGAATCAATTGCTCTTCGCAAATGATGCAGCACTGCTGGCTGATACTGAGAATAAACTGAATCATTTTGGGACACACTTTGTTAGGGTGTGTGAAAGAAATAAGTTACTGGTGAATATTGGTAAAAGTGAAGTCACGAGGTGCACGAGGAAAGTTTATGATGGCAGACTGAATGTAAGAGTGAATGGAGAGTTGCATGCAGAACTTGAGAGTTTTAAGTATCTGGGGTCGCACATGGCAAGGAATGGACGAATGGATGTGGAGGTAAGTCATAGAATGAAGGAAGCGAGTAAATGACTAGGTATGTTGAAAAGTGTTAAGAAAAATAGAGATTTGGGACTGAATGCAAAGAGAAGGATATTTGAAGGTGAAAATGTGCTGAAAGCATTGTATGAGGAAGAGATTTGGAATGCAAAAAGAGATAAAAAGAACAAGTTGAATGTAATGGAGCTGAGGTGCTTGAGAAGATGATTGGTGTATCTAAAACAGAGAGAGTAAGAAATCAGGAGGTCAGACATAGAACGGGTGCTGAAAGAAATCTGTCAAATAGGTTAGATCAAATAATATTGAGTTGGTTTGGACACATGGTAAGGATGAGTGATAAACGAATAGCAAAGAGAGTGTGTGTGGAGTGCAGAAGTGGTTGGTGCTAGGACAAGAGGAAGACCTAGAATGAAATGGATGGATAGAGTGAAAAGGGAATTGGATGCACGTGGCATGTCAGTGGAGCAAGGTTGAGAGCACACAAGAGATAGGAATGAGTGGAGGAAAATTTTATATAGGTGACACAGGAAATAGGGATTTCTCACTACTGCTATTTCAGTGAACTGTGATGGACAGGTGTGGAGGATTTCCTATGTGTTATTACCTTTCGATCTTATAACCCCCTAAAGTCGGAAATCCCGACACGGCTTCGGTAGGGGCCTATAAACGTTCTCGAAATTAAATCCTCTACCAATAAAATATAATTAACATTACATGCATAGATATACATGCAAATATATTATAAGGGGGTTTGTGTACAGTTGATATGTGAATGATTAAATAAACTCTCCTCACCTTAAATTAAAACTTCCTCATACAGAATAATAAATTTTCCAACATACATTCTACCTACGAGTGTTCAATTAAATGAGCTCATTCTGTCCCTCACACGTAGTTATAAATATTGTTAGAAATAAGTCAAATCTGTACTCATCTATCCGGAAAACCCAAATGTCGTCAGCAATCACGGGACTCCGAGTCAAACTCGAATATCTTCTGATTCACGTATTTTCACCATGTTCTTCTGCTTGAGTGTCTCGTAGTGCCTCACAAGAGCAACTAATTACTCATTAACAAACTTATAAGTACTGTCAATAAACACAGTAAACATGAGTGCCTCGTAGCATCTCACGATAGCAACTGAGAATAAACTCATAAATAAAACAAAGCACAAACTCTATCGTTCATTCAGCACAAGAAAAATCATGTTCTGAACACGTGGACAATTATAATTGTGAAGAACTCTCTATTTACACAAAGTAATCAACGTTATCATGACGCGGTAAAAGATTAATTGGCAGAAAGCCTACAAAAGCAGATTTCCCTCTCGACTTCGGAGCTATACATACACTATGCATAAGGATACTTATACAAAATATAAATGAATAAGCATTCATATGCGTAAATTTTATATAATTGAATAAGTACATACAATGTCTGTAAATCTACATACATGCACTTAAACTACAATGAACAAAACAATCATGCAAAACAACACTTACATATGTACGTAGAAATAAACTGTCTTGAAATATATTCAAGACATCCTGGGTCCCTCCAAAAAAGAAAAAGAGGGGTCTCGCTATCAGTGCTACTATTTAACATCAATGATTAAACATACCCACGATTCTTCAGCGCTTTGGGCAGTTTGACGTTCTGATCTTTCATAATTTGATGATTCCTCTTTGCATGCTTCTGACAATAGGTATTCCCATGAGAACTTTTCAGACCAGGCTCTCTGAATAAGAATTTTTCCTCTTCTTATTAAGGGTGAAATTATACCTAAGGGGTCAATAACTATACTCATCAGTAACAGAAGCTTCTGTTTAGTCAAAACTTCATCTCTAGCCTTAAGATCTTTCAAAAACAACTTGTCTGTATTAACATTCCAGATTAAACTAAAGATTGTATCTTTAGGAAATCTAGATTTTTTAGAAGGGCACTGATCCAGTACCCTTTGAAGTCTTGCATTGTTGAAATTCCATGCTTGCAGTGATATTTCGGCCTTTATCCACTCTGCATCTGCAGTATTGTATACATCAAACTGTTTCTCTTCACTGGTACAAGCATCCAACATATTATCTACATGAGAATTCTCTGATATTTCCTCCAACTGTTCTACTAGAGACTTCATTTGTCCAAAGGATCTCTGAAAATTGTGTGGGAGAGGAGTGTGGATAGGCTTCCAAGGAACAGAATCCGTAAAACTTCCAAGTGTAGTTTTATCTTCGTAACTCACTTCATGTTTATTTGCTTCACTACTCTCTGACTCCCACTTATTAACAGGCTCTATGGCATCTTCACTCAATAACTTATTAACAGGCTTTATGGCCTCATCAATCAAGTCTTGTGTAGTAGTAGGCAATAACTGTGTTCCTACTCGCATAACAAGTTGGTTTTGCACATTACTGGATCCATGTTGAGTAGCACGAGGAATATGGCCACACAACATGACACCACCCGGTGTTTCCATCAAACTATAGACATCCCACTTGTTAATACCACTAACAAACTGACTAAAATGTAAGGCACCAATAACAATGCCAATGTTCTCAAGTACATCACTATCAATATCTTCATCGGCCAACTTGGGACCATTAGACTTTAACACATTTGCAGCCTTTGCTAATCCTGGAGTGTGGATGCTAATTACCATATCATCAACTACGAGTAATTTAACTCTGGCTCTTCTTTTCCCCAATTTAATAACTACATCTACAACAGAAAAACTTCCTTTTTTCGTCTCAGAACGAAATGCATCAATACCAAGAGACATTTCATCTACTGGGCTTAATCTAAGCCTTTCAGCTAATTCCCTAGTTATAAAGGAACACTGGGAAACTGTATCAAAGAATAACCTAGTGTTTACCTAAAAATTTCCCTTTGAGCTGCTTACTTTTCCACTTGCAGTAGGCAGAGCACATGCAGGTAAACTCAGGTTCACCATTTGCCTTTGTACTGCATTCATAGTCATCACACCAACATGTTTCTTGTCCTTTTCTGAGTCAGAATGTTCTTGCTCATTGCTTAACCCATCTATATTTGAACCATTTCCTGACTGTTCATTCAGAAACGTAGGTTCTTCAAACCTTCTAAGAAGTTTGGACTCTTGTTTGTAACACAAGGCTGCATGATGACCATTTTCTTACACTTATTACAGTTTAACTGAGTGTAGCAATTATTTGCATAATGCCCTGACATAGTACATCTCAGACATTTGTTACTGTCTCTCAATTTGTCTCTGAGTTCATTTATGCTTCCTACTTTTTTCACTGTTCAGACTTATGACCTTGCAAACCACAGAATACACATTCAGATTTACTATTTACTACCTTTGCAGTAGCACCATAACTACATAACTACCTACACTCTTTTAAAAGGACTGGGTCTCATCTCTCTGTGAGCCTTGGATCTCTCCTTTTGTGTTATCTTTAGTGTTGTTGCCTTCTATGTGATATACATATTTTCCCAGTTCCTGCAAGAGGGTTTCAAATGCAGGATATTTTGCACCTAATTTCATGCTAATCCAGTTCTCAACATCTTCTGTTAATTTCATCATCACAAGTTCTGAAAACACCCAATCAGTGTTCTCCATGTCTCTATAATTTTTCAGACTTCGAGTAATGGCTTCTACATCCTGCTTGAACTTAAAAAGTTATGAATAATTAGAAGAGGGAGTTGGTATTTTAACCAAGTTCCTCATTAAATTTCGCACAATCCTGTCCTTGCAGGCATAAACAGCTTGTAGCTGTTGAATGCTTTTTATTTCCTTTGATGTTCTCCCTTGAGGGTGAACAGACCTTCCCTTGTGGCCCGCAGGTAAGGTAAGATTTTGTTGATTGGAGGTGGTATTCGCTCTTGAGGGTAAATGGGCTTTCCTATTTGGCGCGGAGGTGGGGTGAAATCTGGTTATTGTTGATGGTATTCACTCTTGAGGGGGATCGGATTTTCCTATTTTGGCTCGTGGGTGAGGTTGTGCAAAACTGTAAAGATAATGGAAAATATAAGTGTTCAGTTGAGGATTATTAGTTTACATCAAATAGTTTTAATGAATTCCTGTTTTGGTGGTGAGAGAGAGTTATTACATGGTTATCTTGGTGGAGGGTATTGACTGATGATATTTAGTAGACTATTCATGTAATTGTTTGTTGCTAGTCTGATTATGGCGCTAGCAACATGAAGGGCATTTGGATCTTCGCTGGATGTTGCAGGGGCACCAGTTTTCTGTCGAATTTCTGAAAAGGAATCACATTCGAGGATGTAGTGGAGCAGTGGATGTGGTAAGACTACCAGGCAAAAGGTGCATGATATCATCCACTATTCGCCAGGTGCACTTGTACCCGAGTCTCAGACGGTACACATTGACCTTCGTCGAAGGTTCTTAGGCAGGGTGATTCGTTGAAGATCAGTGGTGGCTTTGTACCACCAGGTGGAGGGGGAGCCAATGTCTGTGCACAGGTTGTGTTTAGTTATTAAGGCATTAAAGAGTGACTTAGTGGCTTTGTTTTTTATCTGTTGAGTCCCAGGAGGCAGATATATTTGGATTTCTGCTCTGAGAGTGGCTTGTTTGGTGGCTTGATCGGCTTCCTCATTTCCCTTGATGCCGACTTGGCTGGGAATCCAGGCAAGAGTGATGGCTTTTCCAAGGCTGGTTGTCCTGTGGTAGTGGCTGAGGATGGTGGTGATGGTACGTACATTGTCTCTGAGAAATTGCTTCTTGATGGCCTGTAAGGCACCATTAGAGTCAGAGAGAATTAGGGCATGGTCATCTTCTTGCTGGATGAAGAAGTTGAGGGCATTGGCTATGGCAACAAGCTCAGTCTGGAGCGATGAGCAGGAGTTTGACAGTCTCCAGGGTAGGACATGGTTTCCAGTGGTGAAGGCGGCGGCTGAGGCTCCAGTTTCTTGATTTACTGAACCGTCAGTGTAGTAGACTTGAGAGTTTGGCCTGCTCCAGCTCTGAATTTTGTCCTTGTATATGTTTTTAAGGACAAGCGGGTTTACCAAGCTTTTGGGGTTGTCAGGGAGCTCGATCTTTATGTCGAGTGGTTGGTCATTCCATGGGGGTGGGCATCTGTAGTCAGGAAGTGGAGTGTCGTGTATCTTGGCTAGGATGCATTCCCTGACTGGCAGTGCTTGCAGGCTAGAGCAGACCTTGACTTCCCAGGTTCTAGGATGGTGGTTGGGGTGGCGATTGAGGGCTAGGTGGAGATTTGTGCCAGCAAGCCATTTATGTTGGGCAGTGGTGGTTTTGGCCACAAAGAGGGTCAGTCTTTGCTGAGCTCTGAGTTTGAGTGACATGAGTCCCGATTCCATCTGGATGTTTTCTCTCTTGGTCAACATGTGGGCTCCTAGCATGGTACGCATGGCGTTGTTTTGAATTACTTCTATCTTGTCCCACTGTTGGTCTTTTAGTAGCCAGTGTGGGACAAGCATAGTTTATGAGGCTGTGTATGGCTTGTACATAGAAGCTTCTGAGGACATTAAATGATGCACCATCGTAGAGGCCCGACATCCGACGAAGGACTGCTTGTCGTTGGCTGCATTTGTCGGGCAAGTGTTGAATTTCAGGTCCAAAGGTTAGTCTGCCATCGATGATTACACCCAGGTATTAGTGCTTGGTAACCCAGTCCACAGGCTCATTACCTATGACCAGATTAGTGTCTGGTCTCCACTGGTGGATGGGAAGGGCCTTGGTTTTACGGGCATTGATTTTAACTCCGAGGGAGATGGAGGCTTGGTGAATCTTGGTGAGGCAGCGCTGCGTCTTGTTAGAGCTGCTGTCACCTATTGTGACAAGGGCAAAGTCATCCGCATAATAGTGCAATGTCCATGAGTTTTTCCATGAGACAATTAAAGAGGAAGGGGCTAAGGATTCCACCTTGGGGGTCCCATTATCGTGGTTTTTGTAGGTGGAGTAGTGCCCATCTATTTTGACTCTTGCACTACGGTTTTGTATACTCTGCTTGATCCATGAGAGAAGGTTACCTTTGATCTGCTTTGAAACGAGAGCTGATAGTATTGCTGGCACATTGGTTAGTTCAAAGGCCTTCTCTAGGTCTAGAAAAATGATGTATCCATGGCTGTTGTTGATAAATGATAGCATGGAGGCTATGCATTCTGAGGTGCCTAAGCCAGGCTGGTAGGCAAACATGTATTCTGGGAAGGGTGGCATTTCTAGCGGACTCTGTTAAGTACCATCTTTTCTGCCGTCTTGCTCAGGCAGCTTAGGAGGGAGATGGGGCGAGGGCTGTCAGGGTCCTGTGGTTTTGGGATGGGCTGAATGTCTGCTCTGTTCCATGAGGCTGGTCTGATTCTTCGTGTGTATGTTGAATTGATCAGAGAGAGCAGAGCAAGCTCCCCTTGGGGCCCCATATTTTGAATCATTGTGTATGTGATTCTATCAGAACCTGGGGCTGTGTTCTTAGAGCTTTTGCTTACTCTTAGTAGCTCAATCAGAGAGAATGGGGCATCTGTTTCGTCTTCAGTGTTGATGGCCTCTTCTATTTCTTCCCATCTTGCAGTGGTGAGGTCCTGAAGAGTTGTTCTGGGGGTGATGGGGAGCTGGTTGGAGCTTGCTCTATCTGCGAATTTGACGGAGAGTTCTTCTGCTGCCCTGCTAGGATCCCTGTGGGGATGATTTTAGGAGGTTTACCTTTAGCAAAGGAGTTAATGCTCCTCCACATCTGGCCCACAGAGGTGTGAGCATCTAGGGTGGAACACCACTCTAGCCATTTTTTCCTCTTAATGTTGCGTGTCTCTTCATGGACATGTTCTTTGACTGCCTGGAGAGTGCGGTAGGAGTCTTCAGTCCGACGTTTCCTGTGCATTTTCCAGATGACGTTGAGCCAGTGAATGAGTTCTTTAACTCTGTCACAGTAGTACCATCTGTCCCAATGAGTGTGTGTTGTGGTTTACAGAGGGAGATGGAGGAGTTTGCTGCAGCTTGCAGGGCATTGACTAGCTCGGCCTATGCTTGGTCGATGTCTTCGGATGGTGTGTAGGCTGAAAACCAATTGCTGAGGTGCTCCTGGAATCGGCTCCAGTCGGCCTTCTTGAATTTCCATCGAGGGGGAGGAGCAGGGATTTGGAAGATTTCAGGAACTGGCAGCGTGAGATGGATCCCGTAGTGGTCGCTTGTGACCAGGGGATGAACTCTCCATGTGGTGTCTTGCCTTAGGGAGTTGGAGACAAAGGTGAGGTCCAGTATTCCACCTCTGTCATGAGTTGGCTCATGATTGTTGAGAAGGGAGACGTCTTCTTGGTCGTCCAGCAGGCTCATGATGTGTCTGCCTGCAGCACAGGGGCGCTCATACCTGAATCTTGGATGGTGCGCGTTGAAGTTGCCTCCTATTACCAAGTCACGATGACTGGCTAGCCCGAAGAGGGTAGTCAAGTCTAAGCCACCATCGTGTTGTCTGTAAATGTTGTACAGATCTATGCAGCTGCCCTGAAGTATGATGTTAACAGCGAGGACGTAGACATCTTTGCCGCAGTAGACCGATCAGGTTATTTCCTTGGCTAACAGGTTTTCCTGATGAAGATGGCGTGCCTCTGTTCTCCCCTGGAGACCAGTGCTGGTAGAATCCTTTGTATTCTGAGATTTTTGGAGTGTTTTGCTCTGTGCACAGGGTTTCTTGAACCATGATGACATCTATGTTGTCAGTCTTGGCAATGCTTTCAAGATGTTGTACCTTGTGTCTGAGACCCTGGGCATTCCAGTGTAGGATCCCGAGATTAGACATCTTGATGATTTAAGGAGGTGGAGGTGGTAGGAGTGGTGGTTTGTTGAGGCTGTGGTGGGTTCTGGAGACGAGGGCTTGGGCGACGACGGAATGGGCTACTTCGATGACTTGATTGTAGGCATATTGAGGAGAGGCTTTGGTTTCGAGGAGTCGGACGGCTGCCTGTATGGCTTGAATAATAATGTTGGTGAGCTCATTTACTGTGAAGAGGGTTTGCTGTTGGGAAGAGGAGGCAGAGGAAGGTGTCTGGATAGGCTGTTGAGGTGTGTGGGTATGGGATCTAAGTCTAGGGTCCCAGGACCTGGTGTGGTGAGCGGGTGAGTGTGTGGTCTGAGTGTTGCATGTGACTGTATTACGTGTTTGAGTGTTGCATGGGGTGGAGGTGTTGGTGTGAGTGTTGCGTGAGGGGATGGTGGGAGTGTGAGTATTGTTTGGGGGGATGGTAGGAGTGTGAGTGTTGTGTGATGGGGTGGATGGAGCTGGTGTAGGGGTGGAAACTGTAGGAGGTGTGATCTGTGTGTTAGGAGCTGGGTTGGTGTTGTGTGGTGGGTTTTGGGTGGGGAGGTTAGGTGTGAGTGGGGCAGGAAGGGGCATTTGCCAAGGATTGGAGGTGGGGGGAGGAGCTGGGATGAAGTTGGAGGTGGTGTGATTGGTGGCAGGGGCAGAGGGAGGGACTCTTTGAGGAATCCTCTTTAGCCTTTCTGGGCAGCACTTGTTCCATGCGTGATGGTTTCCCTTACACTTTGGGCACTTGGCAATTGTTGCTTCATTAGCCTTGAATTAGTTGAGGCAGCGGTCAGTGAAATGTCTCCCACTGCAGATTGCACATCTCTCTGGGAGATGGCAAGTATATCTGTGGTGCCCAAATCTTTGACACCGGAAACATCTCAGTGGTTCAGGAGTGTAGTCTCCTATGTTGAATTTGCCCCAGATGCCGAGGTTTACTTGCGAAGGGGGTGGACCACAGATGTGAACCAGAACTTTTGAGGGGACGGTTTAGCCCTCTATTTTGGAGGAGTAACGTGAGGCAGCAGTAATATACATCTGCTTGGTTAGCAGGTCAACTGACAAGCAACAGGGAAGCCAATGAGGATGTATTTCCTTATTTTTTGGGCAGGGTTCATCTCTGCCAAGTGAGGTGAGTTGAGGCTGCGGATCTTCTCTGCGGCTTCTGCTGAGGATGGGTGGATGATAAATTCACCCTATACATTAGGCTTAATTTTGCAGCCAAACTCGGTGAGTTAGTCTTCCAACTCTCTAATTAGGTCATATGCCTCTATAGTGGAAGGAGTCTGAACTTTGAACTTGGATATGGGCTCTCTATCGGTCTTTGGGGCTGGGGGGGAACTGGGGCAGCAGCACTTTCCTGGCTGCTGCCAGAGGCCGTCCTTAGCCTCTTTTTTCCCACAACCATCCACCCCTCTTGAGGGGGGTCGAGTTCCATTCCTCCCTCTGGGGGGGAGCAGGAGAAGCGGCAGAGGCCCTGACTAACAACTAGTCATGGATAGCACAGATTTCACTAAGTATATATCACTTGCACAGTTTGTGAATTTCGTTTAATAAAATATAGGGGCCTTGTGGCTGGATCACTTCAGTTAATTGGAACACTACAACACTTTATCATTAAAACAGTCTTCTATCTTTCTTCTCAGCTCTCGTGAGAGAGGGGAGTGCAAACAGAAAATATGCAACGGATCACCTTGGTTATGAGACAAACCACACAGTATGCTCAGCACCAGGTGGTCTTTTTATTTCTCTCCCCAGCTCTCTAAGGATAGGGAAAAGCAAACAGAATATAAATGCAAAGTTGAAATTTGAACACTTTCTATAGAATTATGGAAAACATAATAATGAGTGTTCAACTAAACAACACAAAAGCACAAAAAAAAGGCAATCTTTCTGTTTCTCTCTTTGGCTCTCGTGAGAGAGGAAGAAAAGAAAACAGAGATACTTAGGTTCGCTTTTTTTTCCTTGTAGAAACTTCCACCTCAGATCAGGGATAGAGTGGAGGAGGAGAAATTCACTTCACTGGTAGAAAGAGGCTTCAACTACCTATCACAAAAGAGATAAAAACAAAACAGAAACCTGAACACTTTCAATTTCCCTTTTTCTTCCCAACTCTTATAAAAGAGAGAGAAGAGCAGGCAGATATATTTGGGGTATAGAACACAAACAGTCACTTGTTTTCACTAAAACAAAAACGGGAACACAAAACAAAACAAAAACAGTCTTTGTTTCTTTTTCTGGCTCTCGTGAGAGAGGAGGAAAAGAGAACAGAGACACTTAGGCAGGTCCTATCACTACTGGAGCTGGAACCAGACTGTTGTGGGGAGTTAATCTGCTGGGTGGAGTTGGCTTCAGCTGCTGGGTGGAGTCGGCTTCTACTATTGGCTTCTGGCAGAGTGAGAGAGGAGAGGTCCAACCGCTACTGGAGCTGGAACTGGACTCGTGTTGAATGCTTCCAGCATAACTCTCACTAGCAACAGGATATCCCTTTATGGTGTCTTTGGCATCTCCTTTAAGGGCATTTCTCAAGATGATAAACTTTGTCATAGTTGGCATAGAAGTACTATGTACTAAACTATCAAACGTATCCCAAAACTCGTTCCATTCATCATAGTTTCCAGAGAACTGTGGTATTTTTATTTCAGGAAATTTAGGTGTGAGTTGTCCACTGGGGAGGCTTGAACTCTCGGAACTAGAAGCTCTACTACTCTTCTTAGTTCCTAACTTATGAATCCGTTCTAGGAAAGCTAAGCTAATATCATTTACTGTTTCAGCTAGATTCTCATGTTCTGTATCCTCCTCTTCAGAATCCCTTTTAAGGGGCTTATACTCGACATAATCTTCATATTTCCTATCATATCTTCCAAATCTTTCTGTTAGCGTATGATGACATCTTTCTAAATAAGTGACAACAAGTGTCTCATCATCTATGGCAAGTTCTGTTTGACACTGAACACAATCACGTTGAATCAATTCCTGAAGACGTTGTAATGCCTCAGGTTTAACTGACATATTGAGAAAGCTTATGGAACATAAGAGAACAACAAACAAATAGTTGATGCAATTTTATCATCAAAGAATCCACGATCTTCTTTATGCATCCACAATGTAACAAACATTCACTCTGTAAAGAGTATCTTAAGACAATCTTCCAAAATTTCAAGATAATAACATACAGTTCTTCAATTTCGTCAATTATGACACCAATCCATAAAGTGTAAAACACAAAATTCATCGACTAAACGACATTGTTAAGTCAGCAACAATAAATGGAAAGTGTAACGTAAATCACACTGTTCCTGTAATAATCGACACTGTGCATCTAGCAGTAGGTGGGTCACTATCTTCCGTTTATTAACGTAAACAAAAGAATCAATACAACATTCTAGACATCTTTAAACGGGAAATATGCACACACACAAATCCCTAAAAAATACTGTTCACCCAGCCGAAATTGGGTACTAATTTCTTATGTACTTAGTGGATGCTTAACTGCAAAAGTATATTTAGTTTCCACAAAGAGAGAACCACTTTATCCACACGGAAAAAATATACTCTTATTTATTTCAACAAATACTTAACTTTCAAAGTTATATTCGCAATATTCATGCAAATACATGCAATGTTCCTCCTATTTTTTTCGCTGAAATATGGACGATTTTAACCGTAGAGTTTTACACTAACTTCTTACAAGGCGGGAGTTTATATAAAATGTACACTATATTCACCATTACCACACCAATTCTTAGCCGGTTCGAAGGAACAAAAGCTGTGGAGGATTTCCTGTGTGTCATTACCCTTCGATCTTATAACCCCCTAAAGTCGGATATCCTGACACAGCTTCGGTAGAGGCCTACAAACGATCTCGAAATTAAATCCTTTACCAATAAAATAAAATTAATATTACAAGCATAGACATATATGCAAATATATTATAAGGGGCTTTGTGTACTGATTACCTAATTGTGATTACCTAATTGTGTTTACGGGAAAGAGCCCAAAGCTCGTATCTTCCCGTCTCCTAATCGCTTCCATTTTAGACTTAGTGATACTTATCATACCTGTCCTTAAAACTATGGATTGAGATAGCATTAACTACCTCCTCGCTTAGCGAATTCCAATTATCAACTACTCTTACACTGAAAAAGTATTTCCTTACATCCTGCAAAGAAGTTTTCTTACGAAGCTTCAAACTATGACCTCTAGTTCTAGAGCCAGCCATATCGAAATATCGATCCCTATCCACTCTATCATAACCATGAAGGAATTTAAAGACTGTCACCATATCCCCCCTTACTCTTCTAGCTTCGAGTGATGGTAAGTCTAATTCCCTCAGCCTCTCATCATAACTGAGATTACGTATTTCTGGCACCAGTTTCGTGGCATGTCTTTGAACTTTTTCAAGCTTAGCTATGTGCTTTTTCAAGTGCGGATTCCAAAAGGGGGCTGCATATTCGAGTTTTGGCCTCACATAGGTTACATAAATATTTCTGAACATTTCCTTGTCCATGTGCCTGAAGGCTACCCTTACATTTGATAAGAATGCATATGCTGCCCTCACTATGCCATTTATATGTATTTCTGGAGACAAATCTGCCAGTATGTTTACTCCTAGGTCT
The DNA here is from genome assembly GCA_037179515.1 of Halocaridina rubra. Classification (NCBI taxonomy): domain Eukaryota; kingdom Metazoa; phylum Arthropoda; class Malacostraca; order Decapoda; family Atyidae; genus Halocaridina; species Halocaridina rubra. Next base: position 5,979 of record JAXCGZ010017633.1, on the reverse strand, counting down.
CTCTCATTTTCTGTCTCTTGAAGTTGTACTCCAGCCACCGAGTAGTCAAGCTTGGGCCTTCTTGCACTTGTACCCATTCTCATTACCTTACATTTTGAAGTATTGAATTTCATTAGCCACTTTTCTGACCACTCATGCAGATTATTTAGATCCTCCTACTGTTGATATGTGAATGATTAATTAAACTCTCCTCACCTTAAATTAAAACTTCCTCATACAGAATAATAAATTTTCCAACATACATTCTACCTACGAGTGTTCAATTAAATGAGCTCATTCTGTCCCTCACACGTAGTTATAAATATTGTTAGAAATAAGTTAAATCTGTACTCATCTATCCGGAAAACCCAAATGCCGTCAGCAATCACGGGACTCCGAGTCAAACTCGATTATCTTCTGATTCACATATCTTTACCACGTTCTTCTGCTTTAGTGTCTCGTAGTGCCTCACGAGAGCAACTAATTACTCATTAACAAACTCATAAGTACTGTCAATAAACACAGTAAACATGATTGCCTCGTAGCATCTTACGACAGCAACTGAGAATAAACTCATAAATAAAAAAAAGCACAAACTCTATCGTTCATTCAGCACAAGAAAAATCATGTTCTGAACACGTGGACAATTATAATTGCAAAGAACTCTCTGCTTACACAAAGTAATCAATGTTATCATGACGCGGTAAAAGATTAATTGGCAGAAAACCTACCAAAGCAGATTTCCCTCTCGACTTTGGAGATATACATACACTATGCATAAGGATACTTATACATAATATAAATGAATAAGCATTCATATGCGTAAATTTTAATTAATTGAAGAAGTATACATGCAATGTCTGTAAATCTACATACATGCACTTAAACTACAATAAACAAAACTATCATGCAAAACAGCACTTACATATGTACGTAGAAATAAACTGTCTTGAAATATATTCAAGACAACAAGTGTGAGGGGAGTTGCGATGTGATTAAGTGGTGGGGGTAAAGCAGCTGCAGCTGCTGAGCTCACTGTAGAGTATCCTTGCCCACTTACCTTGTGTGTGACCTAAGCAGGGTAGCAGGTGGGAAAATGAGGAAACACTTTATCCTCAAGGAGCGAAGAGGAATAATTGATATATGTGTGGATTGTGGTGAATGAGTAGGTAGAATGGGGCCATGTATATGTATATTTACAATTCACTACAGAACACCATCATCTCCTTTTACTTAAATTAAAGCTACAAGTATTTTTATGAGTGAGACACTGGGACAGGCAAGAACATAGCTCTCACTGGGCCCGCACTTAAATCAAAGAAAAAGTAGAAGCTTATGAACAAGGGAGAAATATGGGAATGATAATCAAAAGGATCAGGACAGTCTGAAAGAATAGTGGAAGTAATGAAGACCTTACTGGGCTCTATGTTCATAATATTCGTGACAGGATGCACAAATATAAGGCACTATAAAGGAGGAAAAGCACATTTTAAAATTAACGCTAACACTTTATCCTCCCATGCCCTTCTTGAAAGCAATGTTTTCAAGGAATAGAATGAAAGTAGCACTCAACTCTTGAAATAACGCGAAGATAGGTTCTCAAAAGGCTCGTGTAATATAAATTATGTGTAATTTCAATAGCTTTTTTTGTTGTTGGTGTGTTTATACACACTTGTGGAAAGTACCTATGTAGTTTAACATTATTCCTGATGGAAAAAGACTAAGTAAAACACACTTTACAAGCACATAACCATGCTAAAATACCTATGTAAGCAAAAAATTAAAAAGTACAGTATTAAAGATATACAGATAAACATAAAAGTAAAAAAAATAAAGAATTAACTCACACTATACACGGCGAACACCAGGTGTGTGGTGGTGGTGATCAGGGTATGAAGCCATTACTTTTTGACTGGGATTTTCACCCTTATTGAAATGACTTTGTCTCATAAGTCTTTGTTATACTTATACAACGGTTGTTTATGACTCTCTCTCTCTCTCTATTTAAATTTATTCATTTATTACAGATTTATTTATTTATCACTATTTACGGTGGACACCAGGTGAGTGGTGGTGGTGATTACAGTGCCAGACCATAGCGACTTTTTGAATAGGCTTTTTACCCTTACTGGAGTGGCTTTTTCACATAAGTCCTTGTTGTACCAATGTAACAATGATTTATGACTCTCTCTCTCTTTATTCAATGTATTTATTTATATGTTTATCTATATATATATATATATATATATATATATATATATATATATATATATATATATATATATATATATATATATATATATATATATATATATATATATATATATATATATATATATATATATATATATATATACACACCTTGTTCCTTTTATTCGCAATTTTTTTTATCCACGAAATTGCAATAATGCCCCCCGAAAATAATAGTAAAAAACTCGGATTTCGCGAATAACGGAAAAAAATTAATAATAAAATAAAAATAAAAATTATTGTGACACCAGGATGGACCAAAAAATGACAAAATAAAACAACCTTTATCAGGCTGTAAAGAGAAACAGATGGAGAGTGTAATGACCTGTCAGAAGTGAAAGGATTATAAAAGATGTGTAATGAATATACAGCTCTCTGCTGGGTTTTAATAACCTCTGCATTACTCTCATGATGTCTATTCCAAAATTTCTCCTTAGATCTTATTATAATAATAATTATTATTATTATTATTATTATTATTATTATTATTATTATTATTATTTTTGACAATAATTTTCCTTTGATGATGATTGAGGAGATTATTATTATTATTAATATCATTATTATTACGAATTTGTAATTAAACCATTATTTTTACAATAAATAATGTAGTTTTGGTTGAATGAACAAGAGTTAATTAAAGATCTCTCTCTCTCTCTCTCTCTCTCTCTCTCTCTCTCTCTCTCTCTCTCCAACATTCTATTCTACCCAATAGGGTGGGTGTATATATAATGTATAATGATGATGATCTTTTCTTATCGTAATCCTCTTTGTACTGGTGGAAGAAGCCTCCGAGGGGCGCTTATTTACTATATTTAAAAAAATAATAATAATAATATAGTAAATAAGCACCTGCGGAGGCTTCTTCCACCAGTACAAAGAGGATTACGATAAGAAAAGATCATCATCATTATACATTATATATACACCCACCCTACCTCTGTCATATATCTGTCTAATCTACATTTGAAGGTGTCTGAGGTATTGGCATTTATTATCCTACTAGGAATACTCTACGGTATTACCAAGCTAATTTTCACCAATTTCCCCTCTGAACCTAAATTTATCAAGATTAAATCCATTACCCATTACGAGTTCTAGTTTGATTATGAATCTTTAAAACTATTAATATCACCCTTGTTAATCCCTTTAAACCATTTATACACCTCAATCATATCCCCCCTAACTCTGTGCCTCTCTAGAGAATGTAGATTAAGTTTTTTTAATCTGTCATATGGTAGATTTAGGCCTTGCATAATTATTTTTTTTTTCGTTTTTTAGTCTTGCTTTGGTTATTTATAATTCTTATTTTATCTTTGTATACAATTGCAGATAGAGATTCGTTCTCCTGCATCCTCCTCCTCTTCTACCACATAAGTTACTTGCTCACAGCCACCATGCATGTCCCAGTGTACTGTATAACTGTTGCCCACTGCATAATAAAGTATAGTAATGTATGTTAATTTCTAGCTGTAAAGTGAATATGAATATCTTTTGTATACTCTTAAAAATATATACAGGGCTTTCTGCTTTGCTATGTAGTAATAAAATATGTTTTTTACTTATCTTATATCATTGGCATGGTGTGTCTATGTAAGGTTTGGAACATATCTATGCCCTTTATCATTGTTTCCTATGGAAAATAACTTGTTTTTTCAAGCGATTTTCCATTTACCCGACACTTCTGAGAACTTATCTAGGCATTATACTGAGAACTAGGTGTGTATATATATATATATATATATATATATATATATATATATATATATATATATATATATATATATATATATATATATATATATATATATATATATATATATATATATATGTATGTATGTATGTATGTATGTATGTATGTATGTATGTATGTATGTATGTATGTATGTATGTATGTATGTATGTGATTACCTAATTGTGATTACCTAATTGTGTTTACGGGAAAGAGCCGAAAGCTCGTATCTTCCCGTCTCCTGATCGGTTCCATTTTTAGACTTAGTGATACTTATCATACCTGTCCTTAAAACTATGGATTGAGGTAGCATTAACTACCTCCTCGCTTAGCGAATTCCAATTATCAACTACTCTTACACTGAAAAAGTATTTCCTTACATCCTGCAAACAAGTTTTCTTCCGAAGCTTCAAACTATGACCTCTAGTTCTAGAGCCAGCCATATCGAAATATCGATCCCTATCCACTCTATCATAACCATGAAGGAATTTAAAGACTGTCACCATATCCCCCCTTACTCTTCTAGCTTCGAGTGATGGCAAGTCTAATTCCCTCAGCCTCTCATCATAACCGAGATTGCGTATTTCTGGCACCAGTTTCGTGGCATGTCTTTGAACTTTTTCAAGCTTAGCTATGTGCCTTTTCAAGTGCGGATTCCAAAAGGGGGCTGCATATTCGAGTTTTGGCCTCACATAGGTTACATAAATATTTCTGAACATTTCCTTGTCCATGTGCCTGAAGGCTACCCTTACATTTGATAAGAATGCATATGCTGCCCTTACTACGCCATTTATATGTATTTCTGGAGACAAATCTGCCAATATGTTTACTCCTAGATCTCTCTCATTTTCTGTCTCCTGAAGTTGTACTCCAGCCACCGAGTAGTCAAGCTTGGGCCTTCTTGCACTTGTACCCATTCTCATTACCTTACATTTTGAGGTATTGAATTTCATTAGCCACTTTTCTGACCACTCATGCAGATTATTTAGATCCTCCTGAAGTTCTCTACCATTGTTCTCGTTTTTTACTTTCTTCACAATCTTTGCATCATCTGCAAACATATTCATGAATGAATTTACAGACTCTGGTAGGTCATTTACATATACAAGGAACAAAAGTGGCCCTAAAACTGAACCCTGTGGAACTCCACTACTAACTCTTCTCCATTCAGACACTGAGTGTCTTACTCTAACCCTCTGTTCCCTTCCTTCTAAGTAAGTTTTTATCCATTCCAAGACATTTCCACCTATTCTAGCCATTGATTGCAGCTTTCTAATAAGTCTCCCATGTGGAACAGTGTCAAACGCTTTCTGGAAGTCTAGGAATATGCAATCTGCCCAGCCCTCTCTTTCCTGTAAGATTTGGCTTACCTCATCATAAAATTCTAATAAGTTTGTTACTGTATGTATGTATGTATGTATGTATGTATGTATGTATGTATGTATGTATGTATGTATGTATGTATGTATGTATGTATGTATGTATGTATGTATGTATGTATGTATGTATGTATGTATGTATGTATGTATGTATGTATGTATGTATGTATGTATGTATGTATGTATGTATGTATGTATGTATGTATGTATGTATGTATGTATGTATGTATGTATGTATGTATGTATGTATGTATGTATGTATGTATGTATGTATGTATGTATGTATGTATGTATGTATGTATGTATGTATGTATGTATGTATGTATGTATGTATGTATGTATGTATGTATGTATGTATGTATGTATGTATGTATGTATGTATGTATGTATGTATGTATGTATGTATGTATGTATGTATGTATGTATGTATGTATGTATGTATGTATGTATGTATGTATGTATGTATGTATGTATGTATGTATGTATGTATGTATGTATGTATGTATGTATGTATGTATGTATGTATGTATGTATGTATGTATGTATGTATGTATGTATGTATGTATGTATATATATATATATATATATATATATATATATATATATATATATATATATATATATATATATATACTGGAA